>CM038465.1:13790386-13890386 GCA_021464415.1 Lonicera japonica
GGTTTGATATGATCAAAACTTATAAGCTTCTCAAGGGACTATCATCAATCCCTATACCGGGATGTGGATTCCGTCAATAATTAGTATTCATCATACATATAGTGTCGTCATCCAATTCACGAACATTATTGATCCATAAATGAATCTCACTCCTAATGAGTCAAAACAACAAACACTACATATATATGTCTATTAATTATTTCAAGATTAAGAGCATAAGTAATCATAATAACCATGGGATTTTAAATTGTTTTATATAGTCAGTATAAAAACAATTAATCCAAATTGGTCCTATTCAATATACATAAAGTGTACTAGCACAACGAATTAAAACTATACCGTTTCATGTAGTCAAGATAAACTACTAAAACTTGTGCTACAATCCTACCGATGGGTGTCTAATTCCATCTAAGACTGTGAACCATTAAACTTATATTCCACAAGAATCGATGATATGATCTTCTATGTGTAAGCTATACTCTATATACCAAATCATCTACTATATAGAATAAAAGACACACATTCACAATATTTAAATAAATAATATAATGCAACCATTGCCCATAAAGATTCTCATTAAAATAGTAAAACCAAGCTTATAACATATCCTAACCAATAAGAAAATTATGGCTTTTAGTATATCACTCTAACAATCTCCCACTTAGACTCAAAGCCATGCAGCTATGCATCTCACTACCATTTTCTCAACATGAACACTCTATGTGTTTTCCCTTCTTATGAATTCTCGGCTCTTTCGAGTTCACAACCGTTTCACTATTATCAAAATAAAGTAAAATAGTTGATAACACTGAAAGTGCCACATCTAGATTCATATGGAAGTTTCTGAGCCAAACCGCTGCCTTAGTTGCTTCTAAGGCAACCACATATTCAGCTTTTATGGTGGAGTCAGCAATGCATGACTGCTTGACACTCCTCTAACCAATGACTCCACCTCTTAGAGTAAACACATAACCTAAAGTTGACTTTTTTGAAATCCTAACATTCACTACACCAAAATCAGCGATTTGTGACTGCCAAAAACAGTCACAAAGCCAAAAAAACAGTCACTAATGGCAGTCACATAAATAGCAATCACAAGTTTTTTTTTGACAGTCAACAAAAGTCATGAAACTGTCACAAATTATTATTTACGTGACTTTCCAAAATGACTATCCATGGCAGTCACAATTTTTGTGTTTGTGACTGCCAAAAGCAGTCACAAAAGGGGTGTTTTTATTACTGTTCGTGGCAGTCACAATGTTAAAATTATGTGACTGTTTTTAACAGTCATATGTCTGTCACAATATTGTGACAGTTTCTAGTAACCCTTTGAACAGTCACAATTTTTATTATATGTGACTATTTTAGCAGTCATATGTATGTCACAAATTTGGTGACTGCTGCGGGTGACTAATTGTGTGACTGTTTTTGGCTGTAATAAACTTCAGCATTATTTTAAAAAAATTATATAAAAATATAAAAAAACCAGTTTTTTGGTCCTGCAATCCAATACAATCCCACTGCAATCCAATACAATCCCATATAGATTAGATTACAAGATCCACAATCCAATTAACATCCAGTATCCAAATATACAATTCCATTGCAATCAAACTGAGAAATACAACAAATGTGATAATAACTCCATTTATTTACAATGCTAGAAAACAAACCACAACCCTTCGTCTCACTTTACGTCCTTATTGGCAAAGGGCGCACGCGTGGCAGAATATATGAGTCACAGAATCACAAGCCACGTCACACTGCTCTACTTGCACCTAATCCTCCATTATGCTTCCACAGCACCCACACAATCTGTTTAGTGCCTCGCAATTTCCTTGTTTTTTCTCAACCTATAATAAGGGGAAAATATTTATGTATAAAATGAAATTTCAACTTTTCTGTTTATAGAAAAGTATGTCAAATTATTATTGCTTACTTGTGAAATGTTTTAGGGACTGCTAATAAAATGCAATACTAAACGAACCCACAAATGAGAATTACCAAAACATGTGGGAAAGTGTGAAGATGTCTATCCTTTTAAAGTAATGACATGTACACAGTTTGACATCTAAAAGTTTATTCAAATGAATCATGCTTTATATTATCTTTACTTATTACGCGTCCCCAATTTTTCTATTATCCAGCACCTCTATTATCTAGCACCAATTTTTGTATTATCCAGCTCCTCTATTATTACAAGCAAAACCAAGTAAAGTAACCCAAATACCTGCTTTCTTTCATAAGGCTGAGTTTTGCAACGTTTTTCTTAAAAATATAGGTATGTGAGTAATTTTGAAAGGTCAAATGCACATCTAAAGGAAAATTTATCAAATTTTCTATCAACCATTTTTGTATTTGTATTTAATATAATGGAAAACAAGCATTTTATCACTTTATCGTGGCTATATCTGGACTCTACTATTTTAGATTTGTCATATTTTACATATCTTATTGGATTCCTAAATCAATAACTGGGCACCATAGATGCACCAAGTAGCCATGCAAACTAAAGAACAAGTCATCTGGAAAATGCAGTCTAAATAAAAGCAAATTAAAAGTAGTCCTTTTTATAAGAAGTGGTAAAGAGGCTACAGCTTAAAAAATAATAACTTGCCTCTTAGTTGAACTTGTGGTGGATAGCTATGCGGCTAGGATATGAAAACCAGGTTGCTAGGCTATTTCCACCAAAGAAGGAATTCCCGATTAAGTATAGACCAGAGTAAGGCAATTAGTGATTTGCAAAGGTGCCTGGCCTAGATCCGAGCCATTTAACATTGCTTCCATAAAGCACACAATGAGCCACACTTCTAAGAAGACCTGCCCAGATATCACGAGTATTAGTGAGTGAAATACCCGAAGCACCAAATATTAGTAAATACTTTAACATTATGCAAATAACATTTCCTTTATTTGCGTTACCAGGAAAAAGGAAGGTAAAGACATATATCGTCTAGCAATACATAAATGGATTGAAAGAACTAGGCTGAGATTTTAAAGCCTCGGTATTATCTAATATCATAATTTTCGAATCTTCCCCAAATATCCCAAAATGTGACTCTAATTGTCCGTGTAACCTTTACTTTGACATTTTTAAGACAAAATATACATTTTCTAATAAAAAGTTATTATTTTAAAATTGAAAAAATTAAAATCCACAAACAATTTAAGTTGCATTTATTCCACTATGAAAGGAAAATATTTATCTAATATAATTGAGGCATATAAATAATTATCATCATTGCCTCTGCTAGAAATGCATCCAAGCTTATTTCATTGTGTAAACCTCGCAATAAAGGAAAAAAAACATATATAAGTAAGGAGATAAATATAATTAAAAAGACAAAATATAAACTAGTGAAAGTATTTAATCAACACTATCATGATATGAAATGCCATGAACAAGTAGCAAACCATTCGAAACCTAAACCACGTGTCAACAGGTGGTGGGAACGCATGTGGGGGTTGTTGCACAAGAGACGTATCACCTGATGTTACGTAATCATGGTACCTTTGCGCTTGCTCCAAAGAATGAAAGCCTTGATACACAGCCCCTCGATATCCACTTACCTGAGCTTGTGTCTCATGCCAAGAAGTGTACACACCTGGACGTATGCCTTTGAATACCATGTAGGCTAAATAGGCCATATGTACAACTACACCACACTAAATGATTAGTAAAAGTAAAAATTTATAAATGCAAGTCCAACTTGTAATAAATTAAAAATAATATAAAATAAAATAAAGGATATAAGTCCAACACTTGACTACATACCCCAAGTTACTACCAATCCACAAAATGAAGCATAAGTCCGCAAAAGGTTACTAGTTACAACAAATTAATATAAGCACATAACCATTCTAAGTTTAAATATTACAAGTCCCAAATTAAAGTTAAACTAGATTTCTTCAAGAAAACATGTAGGCCACACCACAAAGCCACCTACAACTTCTCCAATGGTTGTGGCACACCCTTGGCAACCTAGATATAACCGAGTGTCAATCACATCATCCTCCACACTTATAACACTAAGTCCGGTTTCATGGTCTTGAATATTGCGTCCATGCACATTTTCACCTTTACGTGTTACAATTATATCCCCTTTACCAATGACCTTGGTTGACACTACGTCCTTAATAAGAACATGAGTTGGTTGTGGTGAACGTGATGGACTTGGAGTTGCTAAAGAAAATGCAGGAGGGGAAGGTGTGCCAATACCATGATTTGGTTGTGGAGAAAATTGAGGCGAAGAAAACTGTGGGGAAGAAAATTGTGGTGAAGAAAACTTTTGATAATTGTTAATTATTGCTACAAGACTACTAAGTTGATCTTGCATGCCATAAACCACCTTTTCCAAGTGTTGATTGCTGTAGAGAACTTTATCAATGTTCGACTTTACGGGTGCAATCGCCTTCACTTTACCCTTACATACTCGGCCTACACCGCGGGTCCTTCCTCTAGAATCCTTACCAAAATACTGTGTCAATGCATCATCTTCCAAAGAAACTTGGCTTGATGAGCCTATACCACTACTTAACTCCTGGATATTTTTTTGTAAAATGCGTAGGGTGCAAGATAAGGGTTATAATCAATTAAGGATAAGAAAAACTTATAATAATATTTTCATTCTTACACATGTTTCAGCAACTTTTGGGTGCAATTCTCCAGTTTTTTGTTGTTTTCGTGATTCCAAGTACACCGCAGAACGTGTAGGTGATTGCCGATCTGGATTCTTCTCTTTCTACATACACCTCATAATTATTAGGATAAAGTGGGGGTGTGTGTATATATATATTACAAATTACAAATGTATGTACCATCTCATTAGATTTCTCAGCATATGATTTCCTGCCAAGACAGTGGACATCATTTTTGTTAGCCCTGTTTGTTTTCGAAACCTCTCTTTGCTGAAGTTTTTTCTCCGATGCTTCATGTTCAATGAAGGCATTCCATTGACTTTGGCGGAAGTCCGATCTCGGGGGTACCTTGTCCTTCAAAGCCATTATTCCGGTGGCATCTAAATCCTTTAAATATTTGTTTCGTGTGTTCCATCTCCAGGTTTTTAGTTGTCCACCCATCTCTTTCAAAACATCATCTTTTCTGTTGAGGGGGATGTCAAACTGTCGATAAAGTGTCGCCCACATGTCGTCCTTAATGGTTTGCTCAACTTGCCTCCAATCATCGTACCCTAGTTCGACTTGTATTTTCAACAGGGTTAAAGATCGAGCCTTCAACTTATCCTTATTTCCAACTATCTGCCCAGTGGTATTAAAGGTAATGATAGGTCGACTGTTTGTAGCCGAGTGTGCATCAACCACAGACCCTTGGGTGATTATTGGTGGAGTTTCAGAATCAATTTCTTGATGACTTGATGATCCTGTTATTGCCTACAATTTCAAAAAGATATGCGTCAATTATTATATTTGAATATATAATTGACGTGGCACCTCAAATTTTAAAGAGAAGTTATACCTTTTCCACACTTTGTAAAAGTTTTGCTAACTCCACCATGTCGAGGATTTCTCCTCCCATCTTTTTTCGTATAGACTTAAGTTTCCACGATGATGGAAGCGTGTTGAAAATAGTGTGTGAGACAAAAAACATAGTAAGGGGACGAAATCCCATTCTTTTGAGAGTATGATATATTTTTTCTTTGTTACGCATATGATTCATCACACTAGAGTTTGGATCCATTATCCCTTGTTTGAATTCTATCCACAAGGGATGTATGTATATTTCTTCTGTTTCAAAAAAATACATTAGGCTTTCAGCACTGTTTGGATTGTGTTCTTCAAAAATATTTTTAACTGCTTTATCCCAATATTGTGGTAAACTTCTAAGGATATTACGAATTAAAAGCGATTCTGGAATGATAAACCCGCAACTTCGTAAGGTATCGCACAGTTCAATTTTCCTAGAAGCATATGAATAAATTGGAGATCCTTCTTGAAAAGGTTTATTAGCAAACTCATTTTCTAGCATCTCTATATTAGGATTTGACATATTAACCTGAAAAACATAAGATCGAAAAAGTATGTTCAAATAATGTTTCGAGGGTAACAAGGGCCCACCCACTAGTATTGAAGTACAAGTAGATGAAATTAAGGAATCTAACAAAAACGTGAAAAGCATACTAAAAAATTAGAACATTTAGTCATCCAGATAATCTAGGAATTTCTTCAATGTTGGGTTATCATCTAAAGCAGACTGAAATTGAGTAGGTGCCTTATGATTCTGGAATGCACAAATAAATGGTTCATCGTTTATATGGTCTTTGCTCTTCATCTTATTCAAATCTACCATTACCATATTAGTCTCAGGGTCGACCATTCAGGCTGTCTTGTCTTCTACCTTAACCCAGTCACAGTAAAAGGTTGTTACTTTCTTAGTTACATAGTCTAATACAAGAATATGTCGAATAATGCCATAATACGTCATCTTGGCTTCAACTAAATTTGTGTCCTTCGCACTAGCCCTGAAGTAAGTTACAGCATTAATTGAGATACTGCTATTCTGTTGAGTAATAAGATTTGCATCATTTGCACTAGATGAGAACACAAAACCATTCAGTCTATATTTCCCATACTACTTAGCCACGAAGTTTGGCCCTGAGGCATAACATGCAAGCATTGACGAGACATCTTTACTTTTTAATAACTAAAATTATAGAAGAACGTGAATTACTAATAAGTCAGATGTAATGATTATCATCAGCATTTATAAAGTTAGAATAAATGTAACTTATTTCTAGCATACCTCTTTTGATACCCAATGCCTGAATTCATTATCTACATTACCTACTCTCCTTCTCTTTTTTCCTGGCTCAGATGCGTTATATTTCCTATATTAAAAACAAGGAATTATAAGACCCAATAAATAATAAATTATATTATAACTTTCAATAAAGGTTAACAATTCTCACTCTCTCCAGTGGTCTATATCTTCATGCGTCTCAAAAACATAGCGGGCAACTTGTTCATATTGAATACTTGTTAGTGTCACTAACTTGCCATTTCTCAAAGCTTCCTCATCAGCAAACCCTTCTGATTCATCAATAAACCATTCACGTGTTTCATTAGATGGGTTAGGAATATACTCCTTTGCATATATGGAAGCTTCTTCTGTGATGTACTCCTCAGCAATGGAATCTTCAACATAGTGGGCATTTTTTACATAATCTTTAAAAGTTTTCATCAACCGCTCAAAAGGATACATCCAACGATACCTAACCGGCCCACATTGCAGTGCCTCATCACATAAATGTACCAATAAGTGGATGCTTATGTCGAAGAACGAGGGACGTTAAAGTACTTCTCGAATACACATGTAGCATTAGCCATATCAACCTTTGCTGCCATAATATGATTCTTATTGACAACTTTTGCGCATAGTAAGGTAAAACACAAACTTATTTGCATAATAGCCCTCCGAAGATCCTTATGCTTCGCAAAGCAATGCCCAAACAAAAGAGGGACCAATTGCATAATTACATGCCAATCATGAGACTTGCAATACTTTATATCGTTGGTTGCGTGATGGACAACTCTACGTAAATTAGAAGAGAAATTAGAGGGGGACTTCAACTCATACAACGTATTTAGAAAAACCTTTCTTTCATTACTGGACAACAAAAAGGCTCCTGCTGGCAATATAGTTCTCCCAGTTTTGGGGTCTTCCTTTAGCCATAGCGATCTTTTCGTCTTCAAATTACGGAGGTCCTTTCGAGCATTTACCCCATCCTTTGAATGACTCCCATCAATACATGTTCCCACTATGTGCTCAATGATATTTTTCTCAGCATGCATTATATCAAGCACATGCCGTACTGAATGCTCCTTCCAGTATGGCAAATCAAATAGTATTGACCTCCTAAACCAAGCCATCTTCACACCTTCATCGTTTAGTTTACGCTTCTTAGACAAAATCTTAGGGTGTTTACCCCTAAATTCTTGAAAAACCAACTTAGACTTTGCTTCAACTTCTGCCCTCGATAGTTTTCTAGGAGCTGGTCCTTGTTTCAACCCCTTCGGGGAGAAAATTGCTTTCCACTGACCTGAACTTATGATCAAGTGGTAGAAATCTTCTATGTGAATGATAAAATACCTTGTGACTATCACGTAAATATGTGGCTTCGGTTTCCTCTGCGCAAATAGGACAACCCAAGTAGCCATGCACATTACACCTAGATAAAGTCCTATAAGCTGGAAAATCATGAATGGCCCACAACAACATAGCCCTCAAAGTGAATGTCTCTTGTTTAAACGAGTCAAATGCCTTCACACCTTCAACCCACAAGTCATTCAATTTTTCAACTAGTGGTGCCAAAAAAATATCTATGTCATCGCTTGGGGCCTTAGGCCCTGGTATAAGCAACGACAATATAGAAAATTTTTTTCTCATGCACATTGATGGTGGGAGATTGTAAGGAAATACAAATACTGGCCAAATACTATGAGCTGTACTTAAATTAACCAAAGGGATTAAAACCATCGGTTGATATTCCAAGGCAGGATATTACGACCCTCTAGTGTAAACTCTGGGTGACCACAAATTTGCAGACTTCCACATGGAAGAATCAATCGGATGGCGCATAAGGTTGTCACCTACCTCCGCCCGAGCATGCCAAGTCATT
The DNA here is from genome assembly GCA_021464415.1 of Lonicera japonica. Lineage (NCBI taxonomy): Eukaryota > Viridiplantae > Streptophyta > Magnoliopsida > Dipsacales > Caprifoliaceae > Lonicera > Lonicera japonica. The sequence goes on from CM038465.1 coordinate 13,799,020, forward strand.
GCCTCTGCTATCCAATGCACCATGTAAAGTCTTGTCAACCTGGGCCCTAAAGGAAAATACCTAAGGACCTTATGTGGCACTTTTGTATTTACGTTGTGCTTGTTAGTTGCATCTATTTTCTGGACATATCTTGGTTCTTTGCAAATAGGACAATCTAATCTAAGCTTGTGCTCTTTTCGATATAAAATGCAGTCAAACTTGCAAGCATGAATAGATTTATATTTCATCCCTAAACCTTTTAAGCTACTTTTCATGTCTGGATAGCTATCAGGAAGTGTGTTATCCTTTGGAAGTAAGTCTTTTGCCCACTTTTGTAACGACTCAGTCGCACCTCAGTACGATATTGTCCACTCTGGGTAGCGTTCTAGACAGGCCTCAGCCCCAGGACATCTACCCTCACGGCTTTGTTTCTGGGAGCTCACGACCAGCTTCCCAAGGGGTCACCCATCCTGGGATTTCTCTGGTCCAAGCACGCTTAACTTCGGAGTTCTCATGGGATCCGAAGCCAGTGAGCTACCCAAAAGGACTCGTACTTAATTAGCGACCACATCTTACTTATATGGGTCTCCAAGGATCCCCCAACTTCCGGTGTGGGATGCCCCCTTTGAGCTACCATTCCTCCACACAAGGGAGTACTCATCGCTCGAGCTACCATTCCTCCACACAAGGGAGTACTCATCACTCAGGGCGTCACAACTTTAGGATTTCTGTCACACTATTTCCCGACAAACCTAAATCGGCTCTTCAAGTTGTGCAAACCAACTATAGCATATAGTGTTGTGTGTTGTGGGTTGCAATTATGATACAAAGGTCTTGATGCCGTTGTTTTTAACTTGATATAATCCTTATCCTGGCTAAGATCTTCTACTTCACAACTATTATCAACTTCTTGACTTTGATTAGGTTGATTTACATGAAGTCCATAAGTGTCATTGATGAGGTCATTCAAGCCACAGTGTTGTAGTGGATCGCCCTCTTCATGAATTGGTTCGTTCACATGTATTTCTTCTAGAATAAAAGGGATATTTCTCTCCCCATGATAAGTCCTGAACAAATAATCTTGTTGAATTCCCCACTTAATCAAATGTACCTCAACATCTTTCCAGTGAACATTTCTACTATTTATACAATGCATGCATGGACAGGGGATACGATCATCTCTTAAATTCCTTCTTGCATACTTAACAAATTCTCTAACCCCTGCGACATATATATATCCCATTCTATGATTAGTTTCCCCCATCCATTCTTTATAACGTGGAAACTCCATTGCTAGCTTCTACACCATAAAAAATTGTATACTACATTAAATTATGAAGACTAACATAATAACCATAAATGATCCTACCCCCAAGATCAACATTTATAATGTGAAACAAAAGAATATTGATAGGTGAAATATAAGTATGTGTAATGAGATTAATAAATAGTAAGGAAAAATAGCCTATCAATCTAATAATCTAAAAACTATTGGAGTGGTAGACTACTTACAAAAAGGTATTATTAGTTAAACTTAATTTTAGTGTACTGCGATCGATATGTAAAAATTATTATCAATCAAACTTCATAATATTATTCTCCTCATAAAACTTTTAATTAATTAATCATCTGAGTTACCATAATGTTAAAGCTAGCCATGTATTTATGCAGGCTGAATTAAGGATCAACTAAAAATAATAATATTGTTGGCCAACCTTAAACTCAACTAATTAATTAGTCCATCACATCTAATAAAACACGTGCCATACTTATGACTCTAGGTAGACATGTACACACATACTACCTAAATTTTAGCACTTGCAAAATTTAAAACAATAAACACATAAACTACCTCAATTATCTCCATTATGAAATATCAGGAGGCTTTATCTATTCCACACCAAGAAGACCCACATATTTATGTTAGACATATTCACTTGTTGTATAATACTAGTTTTGACTAAAATAATTAGTTTGGAGTATGTAGCTTAAGTCGGAGAGGCTTGAAAAACTGGCTTGATGCCCTTTGTTCAATGCATATTGTGAGAATTCGGACCCGCGACCCGTGAAGAAGAGTCCTCTTTCTCGGTTTCCTTTGAAAAACGTGTTTTGTAGAGTCGCCAGTTTGTTTTATGAGAAAACAAACAAAAGATCGTACGAAGGGTAATTCAAAAACGAATTATCCTTTATACGTTTGAAACCAGAGTTTAAAAACATACTTTGCTAGGGTTCGGGAACTACGTTACGAATTGGGATGGTGTTAGGCACCCAATTCGCCCTTTCGGTCTCTTAATGGATCATGTATTTAATTCCTATTTTAGATATCTTGCAAGTAGTTCGAATAGTTTTCAGAATAGTCCTTTTCGGATAGATTTAATTTAAAACAGTATTTGGAAATCAGACTCGAGCTTTGCGAGCGCCTACGTATTCATTTGTAGAATGAAATCAGAGTCTCGTAGTTCCTTTCGTTTAGAAACTGTTTTTGTGCTTTTGTTTGTTTTGAAAACGTGTCAAAACAGGTTTTAGTTTTCTTGTAAAACTTAGAAAGGATTTATTTTGAAAGCAGTGAACTTCTTTGCAAGTTACCTAATTTCCATGTATTAAAATGAATTTAAATGCAGTATTGAAATTAGTAGAGTGGCAGAAAGACGTACCTGATGCGCCTGAAGAAGAAATAAGAACCTTGCCTCATTGCTTCGCTTGCCTCCTTCTTTCTCTAGAACTTTCTCTCTCTAAAGCTTTCTCTCACTAACTTTCTCTCTCTAGCCTTTTCTCTCACTAACTTTCTCTCACTAGAAATTCTCTAAAAGAAGACTCTCTAATGATTTTGATAGAGTTTCACCTTACTAAAAACACTAGTGAGTGTTGATGTCCCAAAATGGGAGCCCAAGGGTCCTATTTATAGGGAAATTTCCGCCAAAAATGCTCCAAAAGAGGCCAACCGCAGGGGGTGCCGCTGGTGGCGTGCGGTTGGGGATAGCCGCAGGGCGTGCGGCTAAGGCGTGCGGTTGGGGCGTGCAGTTGGTGGTTGCAGCTGGGGCGTGCGGCTAGGGCATGCGGCTGGTAGCCAACTGCACGGCTGGCAGGTAGCCGTACGGTTGGTGCATGCGGCTGGGGGCTGCGGCTGGGGGCTGGCAGGTCGATCCCCGTCCTAGTAAGCGAAGAGGCAACAAAGGTTATCTTAGACTCCTAACGCGTCCGGAATTGGAGTCTTTCCTATTAGACTTCTATATGCATGATGACTCATGATAAAAAATGTACAAGATGCATGTTTTAAGAAAAGCAATATTCATATGAGAGTCGTGGATTGGGGTGTTCACAGACCCTCTCGTCCCAGGATTCTTGTTTGCAAGAATACTGGGACGATAAGAAGACAACGATTCACGACTCTCGACTGAATCTCAATGTTCTGATACTTGAATCAGAATATACCCTTTCTAGCACGCGATTTTCGTCGTGCTTCAGGCGATGCAATCCACAATCGCCCCTTTTCTTTTGGCCATGGCAATACATCAATCATTTCTTCCGCCTACCCTCAGTGATTCATTACCCTCAGCGGCACACCACCCTCAATGTGTAGGACTTTGCGTAGGGGGTTTTGGCATTTCGCCGAGTCCAAAAGATCGTAGTGAAAAAGTGTTCTCAAAGTTTTCCTATTTCTTAGGGAGATATCCCTCCGTGGGGCGTGATGCTAAAAGAAATTTCCTTTTTTGAGAAATGCGAACTAGATTCCCTTCGTGGGGAATGTGTGAAGAATTCTTATCCTGGAAAAAAGATTCCCATCGTGGGGAATGTGTGGAAAAAGTTATTCCCTTCATGGGGAATGTGCAGCAAAGGTTATTTCCCTTCGTGGGGAAAGGGGATTGGAGAAAATTCCCATCGTGGGGAATGCGAAGAATTCCTAACTCTGAGGAATCCGAAAAAATTCCCTTCGTGGGAAACACGTGGAGTCAATATTTCCCATCATGGGGAAAGGGGTTTCGGAAAAATTCCCATCGTGGGGAATGCGAAGAATTCCTAACTCTAAGGAATCCGAAAAATTCCCATCGTGGGGAACACGTGGAGTCGTTATTTTCCTTCGTGGGGAAAGGGGTTTCGGGGAAATTCCCATCGTGGGGGAATGCGAAGAATTTCCTAACTCTGAGGAATCTGAAAAATTCCCATCGTGGGGAACACGTTGGAGTCGTTATTTCCCTTCGTGGGGAAAGGGGCTTCGGAAAAATTCCCATCGTGGGGAATGCGAAGAATTCCTAACTCTGAGGAATCCGAAAAATTTCCATCGTGGGGAACACGTGGAGTCGTTATTTCCCTTCGTGGGGAAAGGGGTTTCGAAAAAATTCCCATCGTGGGGAATGCGAAGAATTCCTATCTCTGAGGAATCCGAAAAATTCTACTAATACTGCCTTGTTTGCCATGGTTCTATTATTCAGACACCGCCTTGTTGATTTTTCAAAAAATGATATGTTTAGAGAGAACTACTTGCAAGTAGAAGTGCTTTTTTTATTTCATTCCTTTCCACCCTCAGTTTCAACTTTTATCAGAGAATCAGACTTTTGAATCAAATTTTCGTAGAAAACTTTCGGACCGCTTGTGCGTGGATTTTTGGGATTTTGGTATCTCTCTACCCTCAGTTTTCTTCCCTTCGATCATGGGGATAGAATTTTGCCTGGAATTCTCAATAATCCTCAAGCTACCCTCTGATTTTTCCACAAGGAAGATGCTGGTCCTATATCGCTTTCTGTTTTTCGATACCCTTATTGCTCCCTCCTTTGTTTATGCTGGCCTTTTATTTTTGGCTATAGGATTTTTCTTTTTCTTTTCTTTTTCCAAAATAGGAGCCTTACTTACCTAAGATATAGCCCTTCGCCTTTTTTTTTTTGGCACAGCTATCACTCTTAGTGTGGCATTCCCTGTCGATTTTCTTCATTTCTGTTTTTTTTTCTTTTTTCTCACTTTTTCCTTTCTCAGGACCAACGAGATTTTCCCCGTTTTCTACTCTTTCAATTTTTTTTCTGGTACTCGATTCCTCTTTTACACCTTCCTTGTTTGTCGATCAGATTCGAGCTTTTCGGACAATAGATCCATCCTTTTGAATTTCAATTCCTCCACAGACTTTAAGAGTGTCAAACTTCGGGTTTTGATCAGCCATCTCGTGCATGTGTGTGAGTCTTGGTCCTTTTGTATCGGGAAAATCTGATTCAGAGTCTGTCCATTTTTTTTCAGTCAATCTGGTCAAAATTGAGGGGTAACCGCCAAGGGGTAGCCGCAGGATTTGACCCCCTAGCCGTACAGGCTGGCAGCCAACCGCACGGTTGGGGGCTAGCCGTATGGTTGGTTAGCTTGCGGCTGGCCTCCAAATCCTATAAATAGGCCATTGTTTGATTCATTCTCGTCACTTCTTCTTGCAACTTCTCTCTCGATCATAAAAATTTCTTTATTTTTCAAAAAAACTTTTAGCTAGTGTCTTTAAATAGTGTGAGCGATGGCATTTGCGAGACTATTGTCGATCTTCGTTTATGTGATGATGGGGGGCCCACCGGAGGGAAGGGAAGGTACCGGAGCTAGTCCCAGGGGGATGAGGTGGAGTCGGTTACCGCGATGATGGACGGGCGACTTGATCTGCGCACCGCATCACAACGATTGGGAGGGTTTGGCCTGGGAGGGGCCACTGGGGGCAGAAGGGTCGCTACAACGGGCGATGTACCGTGACGTGCCCTTGATCTCACCGGGAAAGGGGCGAGAGTGGCTACTGATGGAGCCCGCGGCACACAAGATTCGCCGCCGTACTAAGGGTATGTTTTGATTCGAGTATTTACACGGTGATTTTCAAAAAATGCAATGACATGATATGCATGAGAATGCGATAGATTTAATAATTACTCGCCATTGTAGATAGACTTAACATAGCTTATTTTTGAAAAATGCATTACGAGTATTAATAAATTTTAAAATCTGTGATGTAACAGAGGATCGGGCGTTGCCGTGGTATCACGTGCGCTGCTCCTGAGCTCCGATGTGACTCCCCGAATCCCGTTCTGAGATTTTCACCTCCGGGACCCGATTAATCACGGATGCCGTGCGCGACGGAGGGTTTAATTACTTAAAAACACAACTTTTTAAAACTTTCTTCTAATAAAAGATGATCCGAGAAAACTCCGTTTTTCTAAAATTTCGGCATGTGGAGTTCGTTTATACAATGATCCACCCTGTTAAGTCTAAAATCATTTTCATACAAATACAACCCAAAGCAATCCATATTTTAAATTCACCCCACATATATGGAAACCATTTACATAAGTCTTATTACACATCCTTAATACATTAATACCAAAATCTAATTCTTATAAGAGTGTTTATATACATTACAACATGATCAAAATCAATTATACAGTATAATCCTTCTCGAGGAGGACTAAAAGGTTTAAGGACATCAGAGGCCTCTAAACTCGTGAACCACGCGCCACCCGAAATGCTAAACCTGCAAAACTGTTTAGAAAATGGGATGAGCCAAATCCGGGCTCAGTGGGAACTATATAAGTGTGGTATGAAAGCACGTGTATCTTTTACAGAAAGTAAGTACTTTACTTTAATATAATAGTTAAAGACAAGGAGATGCAATGCAACCCACACCCACCTCCATACCAAGCCTCCTTAGGAATTCTACTCCTATGGTCGGAAGCTAACTATCCGGGTTATTGCTCACGGTCCCACAAATTTCCATATACGTCCGTTTAATGATCACACATTCTCCTAAGGGTGGGTTCTAGGATTACTTTGATGAATTATTAGCCTCCAACGATTCGCCATGCTAATGCGAATTCTTACTAATGTGCATGTCAACCCTGTACCCCAATCATCATGGTACGATGTCTCCCATCTAACCATTTCATTAATTATAATTTCCATTTACTAGTTAGTTCATTATGCTTGTCACTGCCTCCCTATGTGCATTCTGATTCGTATCATAATATACGCATTCATTCTTACGTTATTCAAAAGATATAATGCAATCACATTTATCAAGATCAACATCACATCACATCTAGATTCGAGTCATATAAATGTCATTTGAGATATAATTTCTTTATTCTCAATGATATACCATGTGTATTTCAATGATTAATATAATCTCATCAATCACAAAGATACCAATAGTCTTCCAATTCGGTCTGCATTTCGTGGCCTTTCACCCACGCGATAGCAGGGCCTCCCGTTCGTTTCCATCTGCGTTTCGTGGCCTTTCACCCACGCGGCAGCAAGGCCTCCCGTTCGTTTCCATATTATAAATGTTTAATCGTAACACCGATAGTCTTCTAAGCGTACAACCAGGTCTGCATTTCGTGGCCTTTCACCCACGCGGCAGCAGGGCCTCCCGATAGTTTCCGTGCACGGTTTCGGGTCTTTCACCCAGGGGCTCTCTGTCCCAACTTAAAGTCTCAATCGTTAGAGACGGAACCTGGGACCTATCATGGACTAGAGATAGCAATAAGCCTTTAGGCAAACCGATCATCACACATATGGCATTTCGTATCGATATAATATACAACGTCCCATACATTATATATAACACCACAACATATCATCCCATACACACATGTATGTAGAAGATCAATACACAATCATCACATGATAGCATAATTGAGCATATAAATAATCATAATCATCACAGTCATTCATTTCTCACAATGAATGCATATATGTGTATTTTATCAATCCCGTACTGATATGTACATATAACATCACAATACACATGTGGCCATTCGTATCAATACCATATACAGTTTCCCATGTCAAGTTATATGTGTTAACTTTACCCATTCGTATCTTATTGTAGCCTTCAACTATATTATTTAACCAATCACTGGTTATATGGGTTATTGCTCTATCAATATATCTACCACGCCATAGTTATATGCGTACATGTGACTATGGAAACCCACGTGCTCTAAGGTACAGTTCACAACATTACTAGAGGGTAATGGGAATATACTATCACCATAAGTATTTGTCATGTTCTATACGAGACCCTAGACTCAATTTTTATTGTGTACGCGTCTTTAACTATAGCAAACCAAAACAAGGCACCTTACGCTCAGAAACCTCAGTCTACTCGCTATTTAGTTCATACATATAACTATAGGGTGCGTATGATGTACAAATACAAGTGAGGAGCTCATAACGTGGTAAGGACGGATAATAAGGGATACGTAAATGATAATATACTCATACGCCTCACTAATTTGGCCCTAAATCAAACCAATCCCATACGCGCCCTATAAACCTAGGGTTTGTATGTAAAAATCTCATTTTATATGAAACTATTTGATACAAGGAGTAATGAGTTGAAAAATAAGTTTAGTAGAGTTGTTCCCACCTTAGAGAAGTCGAACCGCGTAGTTGATGAAGCGTGGAAGTCCAATAGCAAAACCCTAGCTCCATGCTCAAGCTCCAATGGTAAGAACCAAGGTTAGGGATGATGAATAGTGTTTTGGGTTAGGATTGGTGTGATTAAAGCTTAAATCGTTGGTAGGTGATGAAAGATGAGTAGGAATCTCCCAACGAACTCTCTCCAACGAGCTCTCACCTCTCTCTAACCCTATCTAAAGTTGTGGCTCGAAAATGAGGGAGGAGAGGGCTTAAAATGACGTATAAATGCTCAAAACCGACTTTCTGGTGTACCATGATCGATCATGGGCTTCCCCATGATCGATCATGGAGCCCACTGCCAGCACAGGTATTTTGGATCTGGAGCACTGTTCGTAATTCTGCCATAACTTCTTGCTCGGAACTCCGATTGAGGTGATCTTTATGTCCACGAAAAGATAATTTAAAGATCTACAACTTACTAAGAGGATGTTTCCTCAAATTCTGGATATATAATTCTCAGAAATTCACCGAAGACAGCGCTCTGCCGAAGCGCTGCAGAATGAACAGATTTTACTAATCGGTTTACTTCCGTCGCTGTTTTGACCAATAAGGAGTATGAATTGGACTTCGGTCAAAACACGAAAGTTGTAGAATAGTATGAAAACTAAACATAGGCGCAAACGGAGACTAAATCGGATAAGAGACGAAGAAGTTACAAGGCTTCAAAGTTAGGCAAAAATAAAGAAATCGCGTAAAGCGAAAACACGCGATCGACACCTCGATTTCAATCCGGACCACCCGAATTATGAAGCGATTGATTCCACAAACTTAATATGTATAATGTAACATTTTAGAAGCATCGGATCATGTTCGGAGGGCTCAGAACCCATCACTCGCACTCCAACATGGATTAAGCCTCAACCGGGCTTAAGAGAAGTGTTAAGCGGAAAATTAGAACACGGGGTATTACATCCGAGACCAGCTACCGCCACTGGTGAGAGCATATCTGAGTGCGACACCGTTCAGGAGATTTATCGAGGTGCTGCCGAGTGGGGAGTTTCAGAGGTCAGTGAGCCTTCCGACAGTGCTGGAAGAGAGATGGTGGGATACTACACACACATTCCACTGGAGTTGGGGAGAGATGACGCTGACCCCAGAGGACGTCTTTGTGCTGACGGGGCTGCCATTTGGAGAGGAGGCTTTGGCACTGAATCCTCGAGTCCGAGTTACGCTAGATGGTATGGGAGCGGCATTGGGTTGGAGGCCTAGTTGAATAGTGGCGGATGGGATACCCCACACGGCGATGGTGCAACATATTGAGGCGGAGAGTGTGAGGTTTGGGGATGGACCGATGACGCAGCAGGAGGTCCGACAGTTGTCGCGGTGTTTTCTGCTGCTGGTGCTGCACGACTTCTTCTATGCATGGGGCGGCGACAACTTACGACTATGGTGGCTGCCTTATCTGTGGTTTTTTGACCAGTTGTACGCGTTTGCATGGGGAGGATACGTGTTGGCGGTGCTGTACGAGTCGATGGACTTGTTGTGCCGTCACATGGAGCTCAACCACCGCGGGTTGGTCACACTTTGGGAGGTAATTAATTAAATCTCAGTTTGTCGCTTATTTTGAAAAAAATATATGATTAGTTAATAAAAAGTATGAAGGTTTAATTAATAAAAATGTGGTGATAATTTATGACAGATGTGGTTTATCGCGCATACCCATCAGGGCATCAATCAGACCCACCTGCACCCGAATTTCGCAGACGAGTTCCCGCTTTTTAGACGGTACTACAGCGGGAATATAGTTGGGGTGTACCGGTATCTGACCCCGGACGTTAGTGCAGGCGACGTTTTTGGTTTACAGCTAGATCATGTATGAAATTGAGTTAACAAAATTTTAAGTTAGTTTTGAAAAAGAGAGTTAAGTTATTAATGTCATGTATCGATGTGGCAGGTTCAGTGGAGCCCGTGGCCGGCATACATGACTCAGCAGTGGGGGTATGCCGATGCGCTAACGGCCGCGCATTCGAGACGATTGTTCGCGCATGAGTATGGCGTGGCATTCTACCTGGGGGAGCGCATAGTACGGCAGCATACTCCGGGGTTAGGTTTTAGTATTCCGGCATGGCCCCCAGCGGCGATGAGGCGGCCGGGTATGATGTCTACAGATGAGAGGACGTTGTTCCTGGGAGGCATCCCGATTGAGGGTTTATTGGTGGAGGGGGAGTATGGGAAGTTCGCGTACCGCTACCTGATGTGGGAGATGAGGGGAGTGCGCGGTAGGGTGATATATGCGAGGTATGCTGCCATCGGGGGAGATCCGATGTACATCAGGGGGCAGTTGTACATTGCTCAGCGGGTTCTGCACCAGCCCATCCCTGCGCCGAACCAGAGGGCGAAGGGGATTGCGGATTCTGACGACGAGAATCCGCATGGTGAGAAAGATGCGGAGCCACAGCAGGTAGAGGAGGAGGATGACGAGGGGTCGGAGGAGGTGCCTTTGGGAGGAGGCAATGGTGGGGCACCACCAGTTGGTCCAAGCGAGGTTGTCGGTGAGGAGCCAACTGTTGTGGCTTCACCTGGGTGAGGCAGGGGAATAAGGGGCGGGAGGAGTCCAGTCGGAGGTCGGAGTCCTGTGTTGAGGCCGCCCATTCCACTAGCCATGGCGGGGAGGACACCTCAGCTGTCATCGGAGGACATTAGACAGATGCTGGAGTCGGCGCAGACACCAGAGGGACGTGGGTCGATGTCAGGATCATCACCCGTGTTTGGGCCAGGAGATATGGATTGGGCTCAGCATGTATCGTTCTCGCCGTTGCTGCGCATGCCTGTCGGGTCACCAAGTGCCGGGTCGGTGGGGCTGAGGCCGTACTCTCTGTCTACCCCATCATCAGGTGCGGCTCGTGGCATTGTCTTCCAGGAGTTAGGAGAGAGGGAAGCGTAGTTAGGGGTGGAGGCCGGCATAGGTCAGGCTCCGGTAGGTGAGGGCGGCGACAAGGGGAAGGGGAAAGCGGTGGCGCCCGAGTCGGAGAGGGGAGAAGATACCGGGAAGAACATTCCCTCGGTGGGCGGAGTTGGTGGGGCTGGTCCGTCGCAGGCTCCTGCGGGTGGGGCGCCAGCGTCTTACTCGATCCCAGAGTACCTTCGGGATATCCCCTACTTGGATCTTGGTCTAGCTAAGAGATACCGGATTCCTGACGTGCCTATGGACGATGAGCGGATGGGGGCCCTGGCGCACGTTTCGGACGAGGAGGTATGGTTCTCTTTAAAAAGTTTGGTACATGTGCTGATTATGAATGTTAACTGAATGGTAATTTGGTTTTGACAGAGGGGCTCATTCCTGCTTCGCGAGGTGGCTGAGTTACTAAGGAGCTACTGTACGGATTGCTGACATTTGCGGCTCCCTTCCCGACGAAGTACATGGGGCGGTATAGCAGGCGCTTAGCGGGCGATACGACGGCTACTTACCATCCTTCTCGCTCACGATCTCGATCGGCGGCGCCCTCTCAGTCCGTTCAGCATTCAGGGCGCACTTCCAGGTTGGCTCCTCCTCCTCAAGGTCATGGTCGCACGACTTCGGAGAGCCCGGCGGAAGGTGTTGGCGAGACGGAGGTGAAGCGCCCGCGGACGATGGACCCTCCCCCTTCTCCTCAACATTGATGGTTTTGAGAGATGGTTACTTATGTTTTATTTTAGAAAAAAACATTTTAATTTAGGCAGTTAACTTAGGCGTATTTTGTTTTTGAGAAAAACTTGTTTTAATTTAAATGTGTTTAATTTAAATGCGTTTGTCTTTTAGAAAAATGTTGGTTTATTAGTGTGATTATTTTAAATTTATGAATAAAGTATTTATGTTTTTGAAAAATATGTTTGCGTGTGATGTGATGTGAATGTTATTTGTGAATGTAGTTGAAAAGTGATTATGTAACATGTGTTGGCAAAATTATTACTTATTTAATTATAATAATAGGTAACGGCACGCGTTTTGAAAGAATGTGATTAAGTGTAAATTTATTACAAATAAATTTGCGAAAATGGTTAAGTATATATGTTGGCAAGTAATTACCAAATATTTATGCATGCAATGACGGATCGTTCTTCCTGAACAAAGTCTGGCAATATTCGTATCATGATGTATTGTGAAGAAAATTTTGGAAAATGAAGATTTTGGCCAAGGGGGGAGTTAACCGCATGCCCCACCCGCACGGGGTAGCCATACGGTTGGGAGCCAGCCGCACGGTTGGCAGCCAGCCGTACGGTTGGTGCCCAGCTGTGCGGTTGGCCTGTGCTGTTGTGCTATAAATAGAGCGCGAATTTGTCCTTTTTTCCTCATCAAGATCACTATTCACCCTATCTTTCTAGCCTGAAATAGCTCTTCTTTCTCTATCATCATGTCTACTTTTCGTACCCACGCTTCTTTCTCTCTTTTGTCTGATTTTGTGTCCTTAGCCGAGGCTGATTGTGGCCTCAACTGGGGTGACCTGAGCCATCTCCGTCGTTGGTGTTCTCACGATATCAATTTTTCTTTCTTGCTTGGTCTAACTGAGTTTTGGGATCCTGAGGATCACTGTTTCCGTATTGGGTTAGATGAGCTATGCCCGACGATCGAGGAGTTCACCCTACTGATGCGCCAGGAGGTATCTTGGCCGTTGGCATCTCTGCAAGATTCTAGGAGCCCTCGAGTGATGCTAGCAAAGCAATTGGGTCTGAGGGAGAGCAAGTGCCGTCTGATGATAGAGGGCGGACGGCTTCACTTACGTCACTTAGCAGATTTTTTCATTCATCATGGTGATGACCCGGCTTACTATTCAGGTCGGACTTCTGCTTGTATGATTTTTTCTTTCTCTCAGATGCTTTTGGTTACTGATGATGCCATTCTGGTGGATCCTCTGATTATTCGAGTTGTGGCTGAGGCTAGAGGCGGTCATTTAGTGACCCATATTTTGTTGGCGGAGACGCTGAACGGTTTAGATGCCTTGGTTCAGTCTCGGGTTGACTACTTTCGGGGTAGCCCATATCTGTTATATATGTGGGTTACCGAGAGATTTCGGTATCTGGAGACTCGACTTCCCTGGGATTCTCGGGATTTCTTCCTGCGCCCTGATTATGCCTTGATTCACCGTCTGTCATCGTATGATTGGGCTGTTCATTTTTCCGAGTCTTCTTCTTCGATTCGTTGGGAGATTCCTTGGTGGCGTATGAGGACTATGATTGTGAGCATGGGTGGGCAGAACTACCTTCGGTTTCGGGGTTTGCGAGAGACATCATTCTATATTCCTGGGCAGTTGACGAGACAGTTTGGCGTTTCTCTCAGTATACCTCTTCCATTGAGGGATTTCTCTTCGGTGGCTCTTCCCATTACCCCGAGATTGGAGACTACACTGCGAGGCTTATGGTCTACCCATTATGTTCGACGATTCCATGCAGGAGAGGTTAGTATTACCCAGGCGACTCGGTCTGATGTTGTGGTGCATATCTGGCGTCGGGTTCGCCAGACCATCGAGCATGAGCCTATGATGATGAGATGGTTTCGGTTTGCGGATTCACGAGTGATAGATGAGACAGTTCTTGCTTCTTATCATACCATGGAGCGAGAGAGGATCTTATATTCCGCGGATGATTAATGGCTGGCAGTTTTTTTTTTGGTTAGGCTTGATAGATGGCTTCTTCATGAAAAGCGTTTTGGGTTTAGTTAGGTAGGTGAATGATGTAAGCATGTAGGTTGTGTTGTATGAAAGAACTATGGTTATATATGTGGAAAATCTCTTTTTTTTTTGCCCCTTTTGCCTCCAAATGAATGAATATTATTATAAGGAATAGACCGGGCCTAAAACTTTAATTCAGGTTGCCTACATCTCCCCTGATTTTTTTTTGGGCTCAGGTCTTCGTAGTTCATGAATACAACTTTTACGGATAGTATTTTTTCAACCGATCGAGGTTGACTGGTGAGTTTAACTCTTGACCATCAATGTCAGTAAGGAAAACGGCACCCCGGATAGTATCTTGGTGACAATGTAAGGGCCTGTCCATTTTGGCGAGAATTTTCCTCGTGGGTCTCGGGCTGGTTCGCTGATTTCTTTGAGTACTAAGTCCCCAACTATGATGCCTCTAGTCCGAATTCTCTTGTTGGAGGCTTTTGCGACACGCTTTTGGTACCCCTGATGTTGATATGAAGCTTTCAACCGTGTTTCATCGATCATTGCCAATTCCTCATACCGGGCCTTTATCCAATCACTTTCGGTAACTTGATTTTCCAAGGCAACCCGTAAAGATGGTATTTCCATTTCTACTGGTAAAACTGCTTCCATTCCGTATGTGAGGGAAAAGGGTGTTGATCATGTGGAAACTCTCTCCGTAGTTCGATATCCCCAAAGTGCATATGGGAGTTTTTCGGGCCAATCTCTGCCGGATTTTACCATCTTACTAATGATATTCTTTAAATTCTTGTTGGTAGCCTCAACAGCCCCATTAGTTTGCGGACGGTACGGGGAGGACTTGTGACGTTTTATTCCATATTCTTCCATGAGCTCATTAGCTTCACCCTCAAAATGTGTCCCATTATCGGATATTATCTCATGAGGTACCCCATATCGGCATATGATGTTGTATCGGATGAATTGAGCTACTTTCTTGGCATTTAAACCTTTGTAGGATTCAGCTTCAACCCATTTGGTGAAGTAGTCGATAGCGACCAGAATGTATTCATGCCCATTGCTTCCTTTTGATGAGATCTTACCGATTATGTCGATACCCCAGATGGAAAACGGCCAAGGGGATGTCATGGGATACAATTCTTTTGGTGGGAGCTTTTGTGCTTTGGCGTATATTTGGCATTGATGGCACCCATTGACATATTCAAAACAATCTTTCTGCATTGTCAACTAATAATACCTTTGACGAACTATCTTTCGTGCCAATGTATGACCGCTCATATGTGGACCGCACTCTCCACTGTGGATTAGTTCCATCATTGCTCGGGATTGTTCCTCGTCGAGGCATTGAAGATGTATGCCATCGTCATTTCTTCGGTATAATTTCTCCGCACAAATGATAAATCGTGATGCAAGTCGGCGAAGTGTGACCCGAGTGGTTTTATCCGTATTTGGTGGGTATTCATTGTGCTTGAGTAGTTGCCAGATATCATAATACCAAACACTTTTGTCAATTACGCTTCCACCTTCAACATCGAGTGATAGGCAAAATACTGGATTTGCCCGTTTCTAAATTTGGATCTGGATCTCTTCTTTCTCTCTCGGAATTTCAACCATCGAGGCTAAAGTAGCCAATGCATTGGCAAAATTGTTTTGTGTTCTTGGGATATAAGAGAATCCAATACAATCAAATTTCTCGGCGGTTTCTTCGAGTTGGGCTAAAAAGGGTACAAGTTTTTCCTCTTTGATCTTCCACTTTTTTAGGATCTGATGAATAATGAGGGCTGAATCCCCAAATACCTGGATTTTACGAACCCCTTTCTGCAAAGCGATCTCTAACTCAACAATACATGCCTCGTATTCTGCAATGTTGTTAGTACAGGGAAATTCCAAACGAAAAGACATAGGGGCGTGTGTTTGGTCTGGTGAAATCAGTAGGATCCCGATTCCATTTCCATTTCGATTGCAAGCACCATCGAAGTACATTTTCCATTCCTCATCTTTCGTAATTTCCATGATACCCTCATTAGGAAATTCAAATTCTTCTAACTCAGTATCAATGATGGGGTTTCCAGCCAGGTGATCTGCTATGACCTGCCCTTTAACAGCTTTTTGGGTTATGTATGAGATATCGAACTATGATAATAAAAATACCCATTTAGCCATTCTGTTAGTCATCACTGGTTTCTCGAACAAGTATCGCAAGGGATCCAGTCGTGAAATCAAGATTACAGAGAAAACCAACATATAATGCCGTAGCTTTTGGGTGGCCCAAACCAAGGAAGCGCATGATTTCTCTAACGGTGTGTAATTTCGTTCTCCTGGAGAAAGATTTTTGCTGAGGTAATATATTGCCTGTTCGGTTCTGGTTTTCAACAAGTGTTGAGCTAACATTGCCCCTACCGACAAATTGTTGACTGACATGTATAATATCAAGAGAATGCCCAGTTGAGGAGGTGCTAGGACTGGTGGGTTAGACAAATATTGTTTGATCTTATCAAACGCTTCTTGGCATCGCTCGTTCCATTGTCCGTCTGAATTATTTTGAAGTACCTTGAAAATTGGTTCACATGTTTGAGTCAATTGTGAAATAAATCTGCTTATGAACTGCAATCTTCCCAAAAAACCCCGAATTTCCTTCTCAGTTTTAGGAACTGGCATATCTTGGATGGCCTTTATTTTTTCCGGATCAACCTTGATTCCCTTTTTACTGACGATATATCCCAGCATTTTTCCTTTAGTGACCCCGAACACGCATTTCTGAGGATTCAGCCGCATCTGGAACCGTATTAACCTCTCAAAGAAGGTGCGAAGAGTTGAGACGTGGTTTTCTCGATTTAAGGATTTGATGATCATGTCGTCAACATATACTTCTACTTCCTTATGGATCATGTCGTGAAACAAAGTAGTTGCCGCTCGTTGATAGGTAGCCCCAGCATTTTTCAACCCAAACGGCATGACGGTGTAACAATAAGTACCCCATGGTGTGATGAAGGCTGTCTTTTCCTGATGATCAGGGTGCATTTTGATCTAATTATACTCGGCAAACCCATCGACAAATGACTTTAGGGCATGATTGGCAGTGTTGTCGACAATAAGGTCGATATTTGGCAGTGGGAAATCATCTTTAGGACAAGTAGTGTTAAGATTGCGATAGTCAACACAAACCCTTACTTTTCCGTTGGCCTTTGGTACCGGGACTATGTTGGCTAACCAAGTAGGGTATTCAACGACTCGTATGAATCCCACATCTAATTGTTTTGTCACTTCTTCCTTTACTTTTAGTGACCATTCGGGTATCAATTTCCTTAACTTTTGCTTGACAGGTTTACATTCGGGTTTCGTGTGTATTTCGTGCATCACAACGTTGGCATCTAAACCCGGCATATCAGCGTATGTCCAAGCAAAAACATTAACGAATTCTTTCAACAAATTTTCCAATTCTGTCTTTTCGTCATGACTTAGCTCGGCCCCAATTTTTATATCTTTTTTATCGTCTGTTGTTCCCAAATTTATTGTGACCGTGTCCCCTTCAATGGGTTTTATTCTTTGTTCATCATTCATAATCTCATTCATGACTTCAACATTATAATAATCAAAGTAAGGGGAAAGATTGGCAATTTTATTGATAGAAATATCACTTTGCAGAGATAACATACATTCTAAATTTGGTACATTTCTATCAATATTCCTCTCTCTCTGCTTCTTCTTCTTTCCTTCGATGGGGCGTATAAGATGCACAGGGTCCCCGAGGTAATCTTCTTCAATTGCCATTACCTCAAACATATTACCCAGCATATCTTCCTCTTCTAGTGGCTCGATAGGTGGCCGAGTAATCTTCAACCGAGACGAGAAGGTGTGAGTAAATCCTTCACTGATATACAAGTCTTCTTCAAAGAAAATTTCTAGCCCCGGTTGTCTTTTCCCCTCTTCATTTACCCATGGTTCTTGAAACCCACAGTAAGGAAAGTCTTCACCCTCTTTTATAAACCATCCATTTAACGAACTATCGATGGATACGGTGCTTTTCATTCGGCTAACATCTCCCATATATCCCAACCCAGCAAGAGGACTCGGTTGTTGATATGGTTCGATCATTTGTGCAATGCCGGCCTGATATTTTCCCAAACCGATCCCCAGTAGAAATTTCATATTTCTCATCAGCTTTATCACTTGCGTATTCATGGTTGACATATCGTCAGGAGGCAGATACTTCACAGTCTGAGTGGTGAGGGTTTGCACCTTTGGTTTATATGAAAAACCCCCAAGTTGGACGTCTTGGCTTCCAATTCCCAATACCGGCGAGTTTTTTGGCATTATTGCTCTTTCAGGATCTCCCTTAATGACGATGATGTCCCCTTTGAAGGGTATCTTTATCTTTTGATGAAGGGAGGAAGGAAGTGCACCAACCTCATGCAACCAAACTCGTCCTAGTAACAAATTGAAGCTCGACGGGATATCGATGACTTGAAATTCGGTGGTAAATGTAGCCGGTCCCATTTTCATCTCGATCATGACAGAACCCAATACCTCTCGCTTGGTATTGTCGTATGCTCGGACCGTAACCGGTGATTCTTCTAGTGTAGCCAAGTCGATACCCAAACAAACAGCAGTCTTTAATGGGCACACGTTGATCGTGGAACCGTTATCCACTAGAACATATGGTATAGACATCCCACAAGCCACAACGATAATATGCAGGGCTTGATTATGATCCCGGCCTAGTGGTGACAAATCTTCGTCAGAGAAACCGAGCATCTTCTTTTGTACTCCCATCGAGGAGATCATTGCTGTCAATTCGCCTGGGGTGGCTTCGAGAGGGACAACTGATTCGTGTAGCATTTTCATCAGTGCTGTGCGGTGTGGCTTGGATGCCACCAAGAGTCCCCAAATTGAAATTTAGGCTTGTGTTTTCTTTAATTGTTCCACTACACGACCTTCTTCTGGATCCTTTGCCGATTCTTTGGGAGGAGTAGTGATAGTGGGTTGCTTGTTACCTGGCGGTTGGTAGACTCTCCCGGAGCGAGTCAATTGTTGGACCCATGTTGCCACCGGATCACTTATTTCTTCAGATGTTTCAACCAGTGGTGGAGGTGCCTTCTTTTCGACTTGCAAGACTTTGTTCCAATCGAATGCTATCATGTTTATTCGTGATGGATACTTGCTTTGATGAGTGCCCCTCTTTATTGCTTTTCCTCGGCTATACCCAACTCCCTGTCGCCTTGGGTTGTCTTTGATTTATGGGAAGCGAGCGATTCCCTGGTTCCGCTTTCCGAGTTCGAGACCCGGTATAAACTGCATTTGTTTCATCCAACCCATGACTTTTGGGTTGACTATCTCTTACGATTGAAGGGTAGAGGTCTCATCGACACAGAATCCCAGTAAGCTTTCATCTCCGGTCTCCTCAACAATTTTCTGAGATCTTGTAGGAGTGCGTTGGATAACCGCAAGTGAAGGCTTTGGATAGCCAAATTTCAACACTTCAACATTTTCTGCCTCCACGGCAGGTTTAATCAAAAACACAGGATCTTGGAAATCCAAATCATCCTCGATGGCGTTAATTCGATGATTAGGAAGGGGATTTCTTGCAACATTTGGGGCTGATGGATCCGAAATTCTTTTGCTATCAATTAGATTTTGAATAGCATGTCGCAGGGCCATACAACTAACGGTGGTGTGCCCGAACCCCTGGTGATACTCACAATGTTCATTCATATTCCAATGAGGCGGTATTTGTTGGGGTAACGGCCTCGGGTTCATGGGATACCTAATCCCGGCTTCTTTCAATTGTTCAAAAACCTTTCCCAAAGGTCCCGGCAGTTGCGAAAAGTGTCTATCTCGTGAGCGATTTTGATCGAACGCCCTGAGGTTGTTGCTGTTGTTACGATACCCCGGTGCAAAATAGTTCCCAATGTTCTTCGCAGAGTTTTGATCATAGGGATTGTTAGAATATCCCCTACCATAGGACCCATAAGAGGAGACTTGATTGATGGCTGAAGTAGAAGTCTTTTTGTATTGGGCTGCGGACTTCTTAGTTTCAGCCTGCTTGGCGAGCTCTTCCTCAATTTCGTTGCAGACGTGGAGTAAAGCCTTGAACCTACCGCAGAACTGGTGCCCCATTTGTGCCCGGATTTCTGGTTTCAAGTTCTTAACGATCATCCCCAATTGTTCCTCTTCATCGATGCACTCTACCATTTGGGCTGCTAATTCTCTCCACCTTGTCACAAATTCACTAAAGCTCTCATTTTCCTTTTGCATGGCCATCTCTAGATGTTTTCTCGTGACCTTAAGCTCTTCGTTAGTCTTATATTGCGATACGAATTCTTGAACAAAGGCAGACCATGATCTGACGCGATGTTTTTCAAGATTTAAAAACCAACTCTGTGCCGGTCCTGCCAGAGTGAGATGAAAGGAATTGGCCAATTCAGCCTGGCCGATATCGTAAATCCTCATTGATCGAACATAGGATTTCAGATGTAGTTTCGGCGGTGTGGTCCCTGTGAATTTTGGAATATAAGGCATTTTGAAGCCCACCGGATAACGAGCCTCGGGGTATAAATTGTAGCTCTGCATCTGGGTTAAGTCATTTGTACTTTTAGCCATCTTTTGGGCGAGTGCCTTCACTTGTTCCTTAAGCTCAGACAGATCTGTATTTCCCCGGAACACCTCTATTGGTGACGGGCCCTCCCCTTGAATACTCATGGGCCTTCTTATCGGTTCGTAATATGGATCCTGGTATGGTTCATGGATCAGTTGCATCTGCAGAGGGGCCTGATTTATAGGGTCTTGTTGTAGCCAATTACCGAATGGATCGTGTATGGCCTTTGGTGGGTTCAGTTGTTCAAATTGTGATGGTGCCTCGGTATGAACTGAGAGTGGGGGAGGTGGCGGAATAGTCGGAGCTTCCCTTGGTGGTTCTGTCATGTGCGCTTTGGACAATTCGTCCAGTTTGGCACGCGTATTCTGATTGTCACCCAGGAGCATGGCCATACTCTGACTTAGGTTCATCAGCATCCGGCACATATCTTCGGGGTTGAGTGACGGAACGTTTACATTTCCACTCGAACTGGCTAGGCTCGGATCAATATTCGGAGGCGGAGTGTGATGAAGCGATTGACCCCCCATAGGATTATTCTGAGGTATCCCCTAGTTCGGGTAAAAAGGACCGGGCAGCGAATCCGCTACGTTATTGAATTGGTTGTTGATATTCCGATTTGGTGTTGTAGACACCCCTATCCGTGACCCCGCAAGAACCCTAACAACCTTCGAGAACTGTTGTTTCTGGACTCCGGGACCCACCTGAACACCCGAGACTGCCCCGGAAGCGTCTATTGGCCAAACAAACATGTTTTAAAGTGAAATGTCGCACGACAGTCAAGATTTTCGCGCGACATACTGGTGTATGTCGCACGACAATCCTACCTTTTGGGAAACATGTCGCGCGACAAACACCCCACCACTCCATTTTCTGACTCAGCAATAAGTCAGAATCATCATTAAAGTAGAATGTCGCGCGACAGTCAAGATTGTCGCTCGACATACACCAATATGTCGCGCGACATACACCTTTTCGGCACTATAAATAGGCCAGCAGCACCCAAGTTCAAGGTATCACAGCAAACCAAACAGCAATAAAAGATTTTTTGATTCATTGTCTTTTCAGATTTTTTAATATGTTTATTTCTGTTTCTATTCGAATATCGAATCTATTCTCGAAACTCGACGTGTCCAGTCTCGGGAATCGAATTCTCGAAAATATCTGAAGAAGGAGAAGATTATCATCGTCGGAGATCTTGTAACACCCGTAGGGTAAATGTACCACATTTTATGTCCGAGACGCGAGAGTGTGCTTGGGCCGTATCCGACTATAGGGAATACTTCCACACTATTTTAGAGATGTTATTACATTCATCTTTTCAATTGGAAAGGGTTATGTAGAGTACCCGAGTCGAAATTTGCAAAATCTCACATTTTAAACTTACCCGACAAACCGACCTTCAGTCATTCTAGATATCATAACTTTTTCATTTTAGATCAGAATGGGACCTACTTTATACCATTGGAAAGGTATTTCAATTCCAAGAACTTTCGTGTTTTGCCCAGAAGCCAATTCCCACTTCTCGTTGGTCAAATAAGGTTACAAGATCAGTTGGTGGCAAAGCAAGCAAATCTGAGGATGAACCAATTTCCAGACCATGTAGTCGACTACATGAACTGTAGTGTAGTCGACTACATTGCACTGTAGCAGTCAAAAAAGATATTTTTTAAGCTTTGACTCGATTTTTATACACATTCACCCCATTCTTCTTCTCCACTTCGACCAAGAGCTCAGGGAGAGAGTTGAGAGGAGTGTAGGAGCATGGAGATGAGTTCATGTGTGTATTTTTAACACATATTATCACACCAAATCAAGGATCAAACACATAAGCTCCATCATCTTCATCATTTCTTCACATCCACCAAGCTAGGGTTTCAAAGCCAACTATGGTATCTTGCGCTCCGTCTCTAGAGTTCGAAGTTCGATTTGCGGCTCTTGTGGTGAAGGTTTGACGCTATCGAGGTAGGAACACTATTATTAAAACCTATTTTAAGAGTTTATACACCCAATCACCATTTTTATACAAATTTGGGGGTTTTCTAGGGTTACAACTATTGTTGCGTATATGTGCGCTTTGGGCCTATAAATTATGAGGGAAATGGTTGTTTATATCCTATAAAATGTAGTATATCATATTTCCTCAAGTATTTCTTCCATTTCCTTGATTTATGACAAACCCTTGTTCCTGGCCTCTAGCGCGCAGGTACTTATCAGTCCGTATAGTGAAGTAAACTTATGATACGCACTTTATATCACTTGATACTTATGAAATGGACTACTATACAGTTTTACATGATGTATATGATCTTATAATTGTGATTGGGAAAAATATGATTTTCCTTATACAGAGTAGTCAACACCGCTCGTACCAGGTAGATGGTTATTACCAGTAGCGTATAGCCTTAGTGGCTACGTGAGATTATTGTAGCGTATGCCTTTGTGGCTGCGTGAGGTAGCGTATGCCTGTGTGGCTGCGTGAGGTAGCGTCTAGGTGGACCTGGTAGGTGGTCCCTGCCTTGGGCAGAAGAAACCGAGTGCCGGCTATCTCTGTACAGTAGATATGAAAAATCCTAGACGTGAGTATTATACATGGTTGATACGATGTAGGCCTGGTCGCGGTGTCTTGAGACTATATATATACATTCCATTGTTTACATACGTGTTTATGACTTATGTATACGGACTAATTACGAACTCACTTTATAAAGCTTCTCCTACATATGCATATTTTCTCACAACTCCTATAGTTCCTACTGGGCCCGTTTGGCTCACAGTTTTTCCTACACAGGTACTTCTAAGGATGGGACGGGACGAGCTGATAAGGGAAAGGTCGACAAGTCTTAGTCTCCTCTGATACTGTTGTGTGAGGGCCTTTCACTACTGAAAGGCCATGTTATCTATCTTATTGTACCATAACCCAACTTATATTATGTATCCATGTTTGTACTCTCTATGTAGCCTACTTGAGGTTATGGAGACTGTATTGTGTATGACTATCTTGTGACAGTTATATATTGCTAATGTATGTATTTTGCGGACATTTACTGTTCCTTAATTTTATTCTTTTTGGTTATTTTGTAATGGGTTGGAGGAACATGTCTATGGTTGAATGTTATCCTAATGTGGACAAGTGACTTACATTTTAGTTAACCGGTGCGCAACGGTACAGACTAATCTGTAAGGCACGAGTTAACAGGAGGGGAAGCTACAGTTCTAGCATGTTCCCAGTTGATTTTGCTTTTATGTTCTAGACCTTTGCATATTGGCCTTCCTCGCCAGAGTTATTTATCTTTTTACTCACTTCCGCCGTCGCGTACGGCTCCGTGATCAACCGTGTTCCGGAGGTTCTCCCTCCTAACGGAACTCGGGGCGTCACAAGTTGGTATCAGAGGAATTAGGTTCTCTTTCTTCCTTCGCCGGAGTGTGGGTAGACTAGGATATCGTCCTTTCCATTGTAACCTATCCTTATGCTTGGATTTTGTGAGTTGACCTTGTTATTTTGTAGAATGCCGCCTAAGCGTAGAGGCAAGGCTCCTGCTCAACAAACTTCCCTTCCGGAAGGTGATCATGAAACTGAAGGGGGAGATAGCTCTAGACTCCTTACAGCTATGAACAAGATGATGAAGGACTTTATAGGGGAATTGTCGGGAGTCCTAAAGAACAGTCATGGGTCTACTAGTGGAGCTGGTGCAAACAAGGACCGAACCCAAGAGGAACCAGTCATTGTGGAAAACCCAGAGGAGGATCCCGAACCTCAAGGAGGGGAGATGGATGAGATTACTTACCTACGAGAATTCACCCGTCTTCAACCTCCAGTGTTCGATGGAACTAAGGGACCCGAGGATGCAGAGGGTTGGCTCTTTGTAATCAAAGAACGATTGGAGGTTATTAGAAACTCCCAAGAAGATGTGGGTCAAGTTTGCGACTACTAGGCTCTCTGGGAATGCTCATCGGTGGTGGAGAGTTATTAAGCAATCCGAGGGAATCCGTAAGTGGCGAGATTTTGAGACTGCCTTCCGGCTACAATTTATTTCGGACGCCTACCGCCGAGCTAAGAGAGATGAACTGCGTAGCTTGGTCCAAGGGGAGATGTCGGTGGAGGAGTATCGACTGAAATTCGAAGAGCTTAGTGTGTATATGGATACTTTTGCCCTAAGTGACCAAGAAAAGATGGAGATGTTCTTCCTAGGACTCAAGGATGAATATAGGTGTGCTATGGGATTCTATGAGTTCACCTCGTTCAAGCAGTTGGTTGAAGCAGCTTTAAACCTTGACAGTCAGTACGCTCAAGCTCGCCGTTCCTCATTTTCTTCTGATTCAGGCCGAAAGAGAGACAATGTGGGTTA
This sequence comes from Lonicera japonica, assembly GCA_021464415.1. Taxonomy (NCBI): domain Eukaryota; kingdom Viridiplantae; phylum Streptophyta; class Magnoliopsida; order Dipsacales; family Caprifoliaceae; genus Lonicera; species Lonicera japonica. Next base: position 13,823,961 of record CM038465.1, read on the forward strand.
TCGTAGAGGTAAATGGGGTAGAGACAAGAAAGCCCGTTCTAGCTCAGAGTCTTCAGGAGGAAACTATACCAGCAGTGGGAGTAGTAGTGGACGCACAGGTGGTTGTTATTTATGTGGGGACACCGGACATGTTATCAAAACTTGCCCCAAAAACAAACAAGTCCCTGGCAGGTCAGGTTTTCGAGGAAATCGGGGTGGTCGAGGAAGAGATTATCGAGGTGGTCGTGGTAGAGACAATTATGGACGGCAGAACCAATATGGAAATTATGGTGATTATACAGGCCAAGGTTCTTCGCAAGGCCAGAGTCAGTCAGTTAGTGGAGGCTACCAGCAATCCAACTACCCGATCCAGAATCAATTTCAATCCAACTATCGCCCTATTCCACCGCAAACGCAAGGGAGCTCCGGAGGTCGATTCTTTTCACTCAACCCAGCTGGAGATCAGGAAGACCACACCGTTATGGAAGGTACCCTCATTCTTTTCTCGACTGGAATTAGAGTTTTATTCGACACTGGCGCTTCACACTCCTTTATTTCGTTCAACTTGTGTTTCAAGTTTAAAGTTGAAAACTAAGAGGCTTGTTCTCCCCGTTAGCATTAGTTCTCCCATGGGTAGTACAACGAACCTAAACCAATATTGTACCGCAATTATTACCTTGCATCGGAATTGTCATATAGAAGATGATTTTATAGTCATGGAGATGGAACAGTATGATCTCATTTTGGGAATGGATTGGTTGACCAAATATTATGCGGTGATCGATTGTCATGCCAAGCGAGTTATTATTACCCACCATTGGGGAGAAACAGGTTGTTTTCTTTGGCGAGAGAATATAATTTATACCCGATATCGTATGCTACTAAGAAGGAACAGAGAGATTATGTTGGCTGGCTTTGCAACGTTGTGAGTGATGAAGTTTCACTTCTTACACCACAAGATGTGCCCGTTGTTAAGAAATTCTTGGATGTTTTTCCGGAGGATTTACCTGGTTTACCGCCACAACGTGAAATCGAGTTCTCAATTGATCTAGTTCCCGGAACTGCTCCTATTTCTATTACTCCATATCGGTTGGCTCCTGCAGAACTCAAGGAGCTTAAGACCCAGTTAGAAGGATCTTTTAGCCAAGGGTTTTATTCGCCCTAGTTCGTCACCATGGGGGGCACCTGTGTTGTTTGCCAAGAAAGCTGATGGATCATTACGATTGTGTGTGGATTATCGCCAACTAAATCGAGTGACGATCAAGAATAAGTATCCTCTTCCACGAAATCGATGATTTATTTGATCAATTGCAGGGAGCTCATTTCTTTTCCAAGATCGACTTAAGATCAGGATACCATCAGTTAAGGGTAAGGGAAGAAGATATTCCCAAGACAGCTTTTCGGACACGCTACGGCCACTACGAGTTCCTAGTTATGCCATTTGGATTAACGAATGCACCAGCAGCTTTCATGGATTTGATGCATCCGTATCTTCCGCCCATTCTTAGACATATTTGTTATAGTGTTTGTCGATGATATATTGATTTATTCTTCTTCAGAGGCGGAGCATAGGAAACACCTTTTCACAGCCCTGCAGTTGCTAAGAGACCACCAACTCTACGCCAAATTTTCGAAGTGCGACTTTTGGAGAGAAGAAGTGAAATTTCTTGGACACGTTGTCTCACGAGGTGGTATTTCTGTAGATTCAGCTAAGGTGGACGCTGTGTCCAGTTGGCGCCGCCCTACTAATGTGACAGAAATCCGAAGTTTTCTGGGTTTAGCTGGTTATTATAGAAGGTTCGTTCAAGACTTCTCCCGTATAGCATCTCCACTTACTCACCTTACCCAGAAAGGTGTGCCATTCGTTTGGGACAATCGCTGTGAAGAAGCTTTTAATGAGTTGAAGTATCGTTTAACTACCGCTCCAGTCCTAGCACTGCCAGAAAGGGGCCTAGGATATGTGATATATTGTGATGCTTCTCACTTAGGACTTGGTTGTGTCCTAATGCAGTTAGAGCATGTTATAGCCTATGCATCACGCCAGCTGAAAGCTCATGAGAAGAATTATCCTACGCATGACCTAGAGCTAGCCGCAGTAGTTTTTGCTTTGAAGATATGGCGTCATTACCTTTATGGAGAGAAATTCGAGGTATTTTCGGACCACAAAAGCCTCAAGTACATCTTCACGCAACGAGATTTGAATTTAAGACAACGTCGTTGGATAGAGTACCTTGAGGATTATGACTTCACGCTTCAATATCATCCCGGCAAGGCGAACGTGGTTGCCGATGCTCTAAGTCGAAAAACACCCGGTTCAATGGCAGCTTTGAGATGCCGAGAGTGGAAACTCATAGAGGAGCTTCAGCGGTACAACTTAATCGTACGTCAAAATGAGGACATTGCTTTCCTTTCAAATCTCGTGGCCAGACCATTACTGCAGAGTCAAGTAATTGAGAGCCAATGGTATGACGAGGAGTTAGCAAAATGCCGAGATCAACTTCAATCCGGAAATGAGGTGGAAGGTTTCACATTGGGTACTGATGGTGGATTGAGATATAAAGAGAAACTAGTTGTACCAAGGTTAAACAACGAACTTAAAGAAACCATCATGGCCGAGGCTCACAATTCAAGATTCTCTATTCATCCAGGAGGCACTAAGATGTACCGAGATTTAAAACGTACTTATTGGTGGCAAGGAATGAAACGAGATGTGGCTCAATTTATTTCTCGCTGCTTAACTTGTCAAAGGATAAAGATAGAACACCAGAAGCCTGCGGGTCAACTTCAACCTCTTCCTATTCCGGAGTGGAAATGGGACAATATCACAATGGATTTTCTGATGGGTTTACCGAGTATGCAGCGGAAGCACAATGCAGTTTGGGTTATTGTGGATCGACTTACCAAGTCGGCTCATTTCCTACCAATTCGGGAGACAGATTCTTTGGAGAAGTTGGCAAAACTCTACATTAACGAGATCATTCGACTTCATGGCATCCCAGTTTCAATAGTGTCTGACCGTGATTCTAGATTCACTTCACATTTCTGGGAAGCACTTCAGCGTTCGTTAGGCACTCGATTGGATTTTAGTACAGCTTTTCATCCGCAGACTGACGGACAGTCTGAGCGGACAATCCAAATCCTTGAGGATATGCTACGGGCCTGTATACTTGATTTTCGTGGAAATTGGGATGAGTACCTACCACTCGCCGAGTTTGCCTATAATAATAGTTTCCAAGCCAGTATTGGAATGGCTCCATTTGAAGCATTATATGGAAGACCATGTAAATCTCCCGTTTGTTGGATTGAGGCAGGCGAAGCAGCAATTTTAGGACCGCAGTTAGTGCAAGACACTACGGAGAAGATTAAACTTATCAAGCAACGGTTACTAACTGCCCAAAGTAGACAAAAGAGTTACGCCGACAAGAGAAGACGACCACTTGAGTTTGAAGTGGGTGACTATGTATTTCTTAAAGTCAAGCCTCGACATGGTATTGTCCGTTTTGGTAACAAGGGAAAGTTAGCCCCTCGGTATATAGGACCGTTTGAAATCATCCAGCGTGTTGGTTCAGTTTCATATCGCCTAGCATTGCCCTCACAGTTACAGCGAATCCATGATGTATTCCATGTGTCCATGCTTCGGAGGTATATTCCTGATCCTTCACATGTAACTCCGGTCGAGGAACTTGAAGTTAATGAAGATGTGTCATATGAGACTCATCCAGTAGCAGTGGTAGACCGAAAGGAACAAGTTCTTCGTAACAGGGTTATCCCACTCGTCAAGGTGATTTGGCAACATCACGGGACGGAAGAGGCTACGTGGGAGCTGGAATCAGAGATTCAAACTAAGTACCCACACTTATTACAATGAGGTAATATCCTTTCCTTCTATTTTAATTTCGAGGACGAAATTTCTTAAGGAGGGGAGGTTGTAACACCCGTAGGGTAAATGTACCACATTTTATGTCCGAGACGCGAGAGTGTGCTTGGGCCGTATCCGAATGTAGGAAATACTTCCACACTATTTTAGAGATGTTATTACATTCATATTTTCAATTGGAAAGGGTTATGTAGAGTACCCGAGTCGAAATTTGCAAAATCTCACATTTTAAACTTACCCGACAAACCGACCTTCAGTCATTCTAGATATCATAACTTTTTCATTTTAGATCAGAATGGGACCTACTTTATACCATTGGAAAGGTATTTCAATTTCCAAGAACTTTCGTGTTTTGCCCGGAAGCCAATTCCCACTTCTCGTTGGTCAAAATAAGGTTACAAGATCAGTTGGTGGCAAAGCAAGCAAATCTGAGGATGAACCAATTTCCAGAACCATGTAGTCGACTACATGAACTGTAGTGTAGTCGACTACATTGCACTGTAGCAGTCAAAAAAGATATTTTTTAAGCTTTGACTCGATTTTTATACACATTCACCCCATTCTTCTTCTCCACTTCGACCAAGAGCTCAGGGAGAGAGTTGAGAGGAGTGTAGGAGCATGGAGATGAGTTCATGTGTGTATTTTTAACACATATTATCACCCAAATAAGGGATCAAACACATAAGCTCCATCATCTTCATCATTTCTTCACATCCACCAAGCTAGGGTTTCAAAGCCAACTATGGTATCTTGCGCTCCCGTCGTCTAGAGTTCGATTTGCGGCTCGTGTGGTGAAGGTTTGACGCTATCGAGGTAGGAACACTATTATTAAAACCTATTTTAAGAGTTTATACACCCAATCACCATTTTTATACAAATTTGGGGGTTTTCTAGGGTTACAACTATTGCTGCGTATATGTGCGCTTTGGGCCTATAAATTATGAGGGAAATGGTTGTTTATATCCTATAAAATGTAGTATATCATATTTCCCCAAGTATTTCTTCCATTTCCTTGATTTATGACAAACCCTTGTTCCTGGCCTCTAGCGCGCAGGTACTTATCAGTCCGTATAGTGAAGTAAACTTATGATACGCACTTTATATCACTTGATACTAATGAAATGGACTACTATACCTTTTTACATGATGTATATGATCTTATAATTGTGATTGGGAAAAATATGATTTTCCTTATACAGAGTAGTCAACACCGCTCGTACCAGGTAGATGGTTATTACCAGTAGCGTATAGCCTTAGTGGCTACGTGAGATTATTGTAGCGTATGCCTTTGTGGCTACGTGAGGTAGCGTATGCCTGTGTGGCTGCGTGAGGTAGCGTATGCCTGTGTGGCTGCATGAGGTAGCGTCTAGGTGGACCTGGTAGGTGGTCCCTGCCTTGGGCAGAAGAAACCGAGTGCCGGCTATCTCTGTACAGTAGATATTAAAAATCCTAGACGTGAGTATTATACATGGTTGATACGATGTAGGCCTGGTCGCGGTGTCTTGAGACTATATATATACATTCCATTGTTTACATACATATTTATGACTTATGTACACGGATTAATTACAAACTCACTTTATAAAGCCTCTCCTACTTATGCATATTTTCTCACAACTCCTATAGTTCCTACTGGGCCCGTTTGGCTCATAGTTTTTCCTACACAGGTACTTCTAAGGATGGGACGGGACGAGCTGATAAGGGAAAGGTCGACAAGTCTTAGTCTCCTCTGATACTGTTGTGTGAGGGCCTTTCACTACTGAAAGGCCATGTTATATATCTTATTGTACCATAACCCAACTTATATTACGTATCCATGTTTGTACTCTCTATGTAGCCTACTTGAGGTTATGGAGACTGTATTGTGTATGACTATCTTGTGACAGTTATATATTGCTAATGTATGTATTTTGCGGACATTTACTGTTCCTTAATTTTATTCTTTTTGGTTATTTTGTAATGGGTTGGAGGAACATGTCTATGGTTGAATGTTATCCTAATGTGGACAAGTGACTTACATTTTAGTTAACCGGTGCGCAACGGTACAGACTAATCTGTAAGGCACGAGTTAACAGGAGGGGAAGCTACAGTTCTAGCATGTTCCCAGTTGATTTTGCTTTATGTTCTAGACCTTTTCATATTGGCCTTCCTCGCCAGAGTTATTTATCTTTTTACTCACTTCCGCCGTCGCGTACGGCTCCGTGATCAACCGTGTTCCGGAGGTTCTCCCTCCTAACGAAACTCGGGGCGTCACAACGAGGCATACGTGAAAATCTATATGTAATATGAAATGGGTTCTTTGCAGGTAAAACCTTATAACTAGCCAAGTACGGAATACATAATAAACTATAATCTAAGTGGAAATACTAAGCACTTGGCTTAATGCTGTTGAGATATCTTATATTTATGAATTATCCGTAGAATAGTTTATGTAATGCCCCGTACTTTAATTTGTGTTAAATGGAATTATATTGGCTTATTTATACTCATGTGAGTGATCATTTAGTGATTCGGGTGATTCGAATCGATTTTGGTTGGTAAATAGGAAGTTTTGTTTCTTCGCGATTCGTTAATTCTAGCATTTTTGAGCTATTGTAATTTCTTCGGTACTTATCCGATTAAGATTACGTTCGCTTAGGTGTCTAAGTTTCATACCATTCTACAACTTTCTTGTTTTGGCCGAAGTCCAATTCGCACTCCTCATTGATCAAAATAGGGCCCGAAGTAGGTCCATCGCTAAATTCTGGTCATTCGGTAGCTCTTTGGCAGAGCGCTGTCGTCGGAGAATTTCTGGGAAAAATATATCCAGAATTTGGGAAAACTTTCTCTTATAAAGTTGTAGAGGTTTGAAATAACTTTCCGTGGACATAAAGAACGCCTCAATCGGAGTTCCGAGCGAAATGATATGGCCAAAAGAAAAACAGTGCGCTAGAACCCAAAGTTATAGCGCGGACCGGTACGGTGTTTTTGGCACACCGGTCCAGCACCAAATTTTTGGTAAATTTGTGCTCCGCGGACCGGTATTCGGTATTTTACATACCGGTCCGCCAGTTAACTATTTCCACCTACTTAAGCACATTTTTAAGCCATTTTTGGTCATGTTTCATCCAAACTTCGTGCTAAACATTTCCACACTCCTCTAGGGAGTTCTAGAGGGTTCTAGAGAGAGAAAAAGGAATATTTTTACGCACCTATCCATCTGAATCGAGGATTCAAGCTTGAAATCATTCAAATCCATCTTTAAGGTACTATTCATCATCTTCTACCTTGATTTTCTTCTATAAAAGCTCAAGCATGAGCTTTGGCTATTTGGGTTGGGTTTGTACATCATTGATTCGGGGATTTTTCTATGCCAGGAACGTGTTGACATGAGAGCTTGAGTATTTCACCGAACGGGGTTTCAGTTTACATCTTTCTTCCTTCTCTTGGTCTACAAACTTGAGGTAGGGGTTATATCTTCTCTAAGCTTGATAATATGATTTTGTTTCAAAAAGAAATGGATGATTATATATATACATGATATGTAAACCGCATATCTCTTGTTATTAATTATACATGGATGATTTTATACATGTATCTTAATATGTTGATTATATCATTTAATATACATATGTTGTGCATGATTGAGCTATGATTTTACGATATGAAGCAAGATATGCCATCTAAGTTCCATAATTACATGTTATTGATTCATACGGATGTTCTTTGGATGTATATATGTTGGTTTGACAAGAAAATAATTAGTAAAGGGTTTCGTACACACCAAAGAACATGGATGTGAATTGGTTAGAGTTTAGATGGCATATGTGGTTTCTATTGTATATATGATGCATGAGATGAAACAAGATATGCCACTTGAACTTGACACTTTTGTAATATAGACTTGTAAGTGATGTTCCTTGGATATACATGCTTGGTTGTATCCAAATGGATTTGTACATGGGTTATGTATACGCTAAGGAACATGGAGACATGATGAATGAAGTTTAAGTGGCATGTGTTGTTTTTAATTGTCATAAAGAGCACGTATGCATATTGTGCATCACTATTGTGTCAACCACAAACCTGAAGATTCTTCGGCAAGTTTGGATTCCCTTATGGCCTATCGGATGGGCGTATATCTCTTAATATGATGCTTAAAGCTTCATTATATATGTATATCTCTGTTCGGAGGCTACCCGGAGGCTTATTTCTTATGGCAATTCATGGAGGCTTTATTATATCTTAATATCTTCTTGTCGGTCGGATATGATCGGTTAACAGATTTCTGGATAAGGATTGTGCTTGGTCGTGGATAACCAAGGGTGATGTCAATTCTGTATGAATATTTGTTTTCATGGTGCTTGTCGGGATGGGAAAATGGGCAGTGCCCCGTGCCCTTGGGTTGAAAAGCCCTAAACCCCTGGGGCATATTGTTTGGCCGCCAATAAGCCACCGGCAAAAGACCCGGGAACCTTGGCATTGGCAACGCACCATGGATTCAAATATTTTCTATGGAAGACGGACGGGTTGTTATTCCACTTCCTAGGTACGATAGTGATATGCCATTTTAAGGCAATGGATTCTATGATGAGATTTCAGTTCAGGTTCTCGTTGACAAAAACTGTGACTATGTTGTATGCTCTTGGAAAGAATGGATTCTATATATCCATCTTGGCTTGGTTTCTTATCGGCATGCATCGTCAAGATTCGGAAATGGGTTGACATGAAGGGAGGTAACCTGCATATGCATAAGCACGCATCATCATGAATTAGTTATATTTTGTGATATGTTACAAATAACGTTTAAATTATATGATGAAAAGGTTTACTTGGTTTACAATAATATGTCAAGGAATGTTTTCAAAACTTTCCCCTTCTACTTTCCCCCCTTACTGAGCTGTGAGCTCACCCCGTGTTTTATTTACAATTACAGGTACACAGGGGGCGAACGATGGTTACGGGACTACGGGTTCGGGATCAAAATAGAAGGCTCTAATACATATTCATTTTTGTTGTGTAAATGTTATCTCGAGAAGCCACGGCTAGCCCAGAATGTCGTATATTATTTTGAACTTGCTTAGTTGGTTTTGTAAAATAGTTACATGCACACATGTGTGTTTATGTATAGTAACATCATCTTATATCTTGTTGAATGTTGAATGACACATATGATATTTACTGTTTGGATTTCTTTGTTTATTTACATACGTACCCATTTTAGTCAATCTAAGATGGGTTAGTGACACTCCAGGCCTTAGTTACGGGTGTTGTCCTGTAAACTAAGGCGGGGGCGTTACAGTTTAGAACGTTGAATATACGGTGTTACTAACCTTGGGGGATGTGAACATACTTAGCATGATGAACCGTATAAAGCTAGTGATCGGTAAGGTAAAAATAAGTTCATTAACCCCTAGAGTTACAAGAAATCTTATTATGGCACAAGTTAAGAAGTATCTGATATACTGAGCCACTTTCTAGTTCTCAAGTTAAGAACTTGTTGTAATCGGATTCGATTTTACTTATATTGTATATAAACATTAACATCGGACATTAAGACCTTTATTTGTAAATAGCTTTTAAGCAAAGTTTTGTATAATGTTTTATATGTAGAGTGGATTTTATAATGTGTTTGAACGTGAAAAGATTTATATGAAATCGCTTTTATTTTCATAGGATGGATTATCAATGATACGAACTCCACATGCCGAAATTTTTTAAAATAAATTTTTAAACATAGTATGATTTTATTAATGTTTTCTAAGAAAAAGTTTTTTTGAAAGTTGTAGTTTTCTTACATTTCACCCGCCGTTGGCATACGACACCGTGATTCACCAAGTTCCGGAGGTCTAAACCTCTTAACGGGATTTGGGGCGTTACAATTCCTCAATTTCACCCAGCGGTCGAGTAGGCCAAGAGCTAAGGTCCCCGAAGGATCCCGAGTTCTAAACTATTCATATATCCTCCATGTGAAAGAAGTCGCTCAGGGACTTGGTTTTATTAAGTAACTCATTTGGAGTTACGCTCACGCAAGACATTTTCCCGAGGATTACAGCCCAAATAATTAACAAGAAGAATACACAAACAAGCTGACTTCAACCTAAGGAAGAACTACACGAAGAAACTACACCTAGTAAGGTGAGTGTCCATTAATAGTGCTACTAGTTTTCAGATCTTACCATTCCGTTAGTAGCGTCACATGAACTACTCCACTGTCGGGGAAACTCCTCTAACACATAACACATAGTCATGTAAGAAAGCAAGATAAATCGAGTGGGCTTTCTTTTGTGGGATTTCAACCACCAGGTAGACTAACCTATAATTTTTTTCGTGAACGGTTTAAGGACCTTCACCCAGGGATGGCAATAGCCAGTCATGTAACAAGCCACACTGTCGCGACCCATGTGCTCGGCAATCAATCTCGCCCATATGTGTAATCGTATCAACCAAAACATATACATCCATTCATTAACAACCTATATATATATATCATAAGCCACACAATCCATCACACATATGGAATCCATTAGATATATAAACATACATCATTCACATAGCGTTGTCATCACGCTTCTTGCTCATAGCCTTATCGACATGTCTTTATCCGTATATTATGGTCAATTATCAAATTATCGATTTGTTATGTCTTATAATATAACTACGAGTTGTACTAAGACTTTATGAGTTTATCCATATATGTACATCATTCTACCCAAACCAAGCATCATTACTATGGATCATCTACATGAACCAAAAATGTGAAATCCCTTTATTGGTTTTCTTTGGTACTGCGTACAGATTAAACTAACCATATTGTCTAGTAAAATCAATTCATGCATGTTGTTGTTGGATAGAACGTATAAATCGCTAACCCTTGTTTTGCAGTGTTCTTGTCCCGCCATTTTGGTCACATAATTATTTTTTATGTGATTGGATCCCATGATGTTTTTTATTTGCAGTTAATTTTAATGAGCATGATGATTTGAGTTTTATTCATGATTGTAAATTAAATTTAAATCAAATTTGTGAACTACTTAAAAGGAGGCACATGATCTATGTAATTCGAGGTGCAACACCTCGAATTTCAGTTCCGCAATATTTTCCTCTTAAGCCCGGTGAAGGCAAAAGTCTCCGCTGAGGAGCCAATTTTTATTTCGAGACCTCGGTGGTCAAGCCAATACTTTCAATAATTCATTTTAATGATATTAAGTATGCGCGTATGGTTAGAACGCATTTCGGGAAGCCGCGACTGAATTTGGCGATTTTCGGCGAAAAATCTATTTTTTGCCGAAGTGAGTTTTTGGCCAACTTTGGAAGGACATAAATTCTTCATACGAAGTCCAAATGAGCCCCTATTTGTGGCCATGGTTTCTTATCATTCCCCTCTACAAACTTTGTGTTGAGGCCGAGTCGAATAGAAGTCCTTTTCGGGATCAAAACGGGCCGCAAAAACAGCAAAAACTTAAAGAAAAATGAGGGGCTTCAGCCAAGGTGCCCTTTGATCTATCAGAGGTACCCTAGTGGGTTTTTAACCCCTTTCCTTCCCCTTTTGACATTCATTTTCTCTCTTCTTCTTTCCTTCTCTTTTCTTCTCCATTTTCTCTTTCCTCCAAGGAAGCTAGAGAGAGATGAGGGAGAGGCTTAGAGAGGGTCATTTGAGGATGATTTCCCATGGTGCCTATTTTCCTACAACACCATCAATCATCTCCATCTTCAATCAATTGTGGTTCCACCATTTCTAGGGTTTTAGAGCTTAAATTGGGAATTTCGCAATTGGCGGTGACACGGCTCGTTCCAGCACTCAATACCTTGAATGTTCGGCTTATAAAAGGTGGGAAAACTAATACCTAAACTTAGTACAAAATACCTTACATGTAAGTATGTTTAGATATATGTTTGGAGTATTAAGGGAATTATTTAATAAGTGTACTACTACTACGAGTATCGGATATACATATATACTTAGTAAATGAGTCGGTATTATATATATTAGATTTGCTTGATATATATATATATATAATAAACATGTCCCTTTGGTTTCTTAACATCGTGACTTTGGCAAGGACACATTCTTTTGGAAATAAACTCGTCTTACAATTTAACTATACATTTGAGATATGTTGGGTTTGATTTATATATATATACATATGCTTCCCTACCAAAAGTCATGATGTTTATATACATGAGAGACATCCTCCATTGAGTGGAAAACTTTCTCTATGAATGATACATTATCAAGTTCAAGGTTTATTACGAATGGATTATTACTCCAGTCATTAGATTTATTCATTTCATGGATGTAGTCATGTGAGGGATATTATTTGCTTAAGAAGGCACATGTATATTAGATATGTCATAAGATGTATCTATTTATCTATATAACTATCCATCCATCCATCTATCTACCATATATACACATTGGTGGTACATATAGTCTATGTGGAGACCAGTAAGTGAATTGGAGATATTTAAATATATATATATCTGTGTATACATGTATGCGTACTATGTAGAAGAATATTATTTGGGAAAATATGTCTTATTGAGATATCCTCGAGAAATATGCATAGATATTGATGTATATATAGATCTATGTACATGTATGTACTATATATATATATATGTTTATGGTCTTTAGAAGTTACTTTCTATTGATACTTTGATTTAGTAGGGCACTAATGGTCCATGGGGTTGACTACATACCCTAGTCCGTGTAGAGGGGCCCCGTTTTCAGAGCGGCATATTCTATGGTCCGTAGGGGGACCCCGCAACGCGGCATACCCTACACCATCAAGGTGGTCCACGGGGGGACTCAGCCTTGGGGCTGAATACCCTAGCCTTGGGGGCTTAGAACCTGAATGCATTGCACTGTAGAGTAAAATCCTGGATGTCAGATGTTGGTTATGAGATGAGCTGTTGAATGAGATTAGTGTCTACGTTTGTTTACTTATTTTATGTATAAACTTATAATGTTGTTGAGATTTTCGATTAGGTTTATACTTCTTTATTTTGGTTTATCGTTCTTTGGAAATGCGTATACCTTGTTGTTACAATTATATATATCTTAGCAGTACTTTTGGATACGTATTTTCTCGTATTTTCAGTGATGGGATAGCATTTGGTATGCATTGCACGTAAGAGGATTTTCATAGCATTTAATATATATATTGAAGTTCTCAAAGATTTATAGAGATGGCATGCATGGTTTTAGAACTTATTTTGTATACGAAACCCTTATAGTTCCCACTAATCCCGTGTTTGGCTCACTCTCATTTTTCAACAGTTTTGCAGGTACTCCTTTGGGGTGATACGCATACAGCTTAGAACCTCTGAGGACCATAAACCATTGTAGTCGTCCGTGGATGACTTGTATCTCAGTATGGATATTAGAACCATTTGATTTTATTGTATCATCAATTTGTAGTAAATTATATTCAAAAGTGTTGTAAAGGCCATTTTAATTATTTTTGGGACCTTTAAAGATGTGGAGTAACTCTTTACTTAAACTTTATTTTCTTTTTACAGGTTTGGTTTTGTTGAAAATACGAACTCCACATGCCGAATTTTTCTGAAAATTGTAGCCTTATAGATAACTTTTCGCTCTATCTCAGTTTTAAATTAAGATTCTAAACCTTCCGTTGTGTACAGCACCGTGATCAACCTGGTTCCGGAGGTCTAAACCTCAAAACGGGATTCGGGGCGTCACAAGTTGGTATCAGAGGTATAGGTTCGATTATCTTCGCAAGGTTTATAAGTAGATTCAAGTTCATTGAAGAGAATTATGATTGCAACCCTCTTCTTTAAGGCATCATCGTGCGATAGGTATTCTTACTGCTAAGTTACTTGGAAAATGGGAGGATTATTTGATTAGATGCAAATTTTCCTTGGCTGCATCTATTTATGAACTTCTTGTTCCAATTTTATCCGTTGGACTCCTTTGATAATTAATCAAACCATTGGCTCATGTTTCTTTTTATTCAAATACCTGTTTTGTACTCGGGACTAGTTTTGCTTCGGGATTAGCTATGGGTGACTGATAGGATATGTTTTATTCAACCGCAGTGCAACGGTTGAATAATTTGTAGATCATCAGTTTACCGCTGCCAACAGGAGCTAAAACGTAGTACACACACATGATAAGTGGCCATTAAAGTCCCATTCATTGTGTCCACCCCCATTGCGTTTCTTTGATTCTCATGAGGGGTGAACCTTATATGTGATTATTTTTCTTGATCTTAACGATGGTAGTACTCAGAAATTTTTGTTGTAGCTCTAAGCGATGGCTTTGGGGAGTTCAGTGTTATTTTGATAAAAGTTGCTCGGATGGATAACTGAGCCTCTGGAGATTACTTTGTGTAGGACCATTCGATCCTTGTGTATATATTTGCTACTCTTACAAAATTCTTAGAGTTCACAAGCACCGAATTAGAGGTCGGCAGAGATGACTAGGGTTTGTTGCTTTTGAAATTTTTAAGACATGAACTAGAAGTCAACGTGTACTTCCTTTACTGCCCTCGCGTTCGATCCATTCTTGATTCAATTCACTTTTCGAGGTAAGGAATGGAGATAATTAGTCAAATTCCCTTGGTGTATCACATCATAATGGATTGTGAATTCATCTTCATGCTAGGAAGTTGATTCCAAACTCTAACGAATGTATAATTTATTCTCCTTTTGATCATGGCGATTTGTTAGGGAATGTGTGACTAATGATAGGAAATGGAGTCAAGTCATGAGTATAGAAATTCCTTGAGCATTACGGACAGTGGAAATGATTATCAAGAGAAGTTAACTGCTAGTAGCCTTGTACGAAATGCGACCCTCTTCCATTTAGTATTAGGTGTATTAGTTAGCCTATACGGTTGCACCTAGGAAAGATAAGATTGGTAAAGAATCAGAGTAACGCAGCAAAAGAAATGTTGGTTGTTTAAACCATTGTGGCTAATAATGGTGACTTTTAGTTGATGACTTGATAAGATTGGTTTTAGAATTCCTTTTACGTTCAACAAAAGTGACATATACAAGCACATGGACAAGCCATTAGTTGGGCCTCACAATTTATGGTTCAAACTTAACATTATTAGAGAAATTATTGATCCTTTAGTATAGACACCTATTTAGAGTGGCACGAGTTATGGTATTGTGGAAACCCCTCGGATTAGAGTCATGTGACTACCCACTACCTTTAAGTCTTAAAGTATTACTAAGTTTAGATCACAGGTATGATGTATAGGTTCAAAATAGAATCTTTCGACTCTCTTCGAGTGTACTAATGTGAAGATCACGTCTATATTCCATGTTTTAGACTTTTGTTTGTGCGGGCTAATGGACAAATAGTGAAGGAGAGAAGTTAAAGCATTTTACCCTACTAGGTTATAGACGGACACAATGGATAAGTAGACCTTTCCTCAGGCTGTGCCACATGAATCGAAATAAAATTCACATGGGGTTCATATGAAGACGAATTTCATTCGTAGCATTTAAATGGCCAGTGAGTGCTTGTGCACTTCAGCCTTCACTTTGTGAATGGATCGAATATGATTCAAGTTATGACTATACAATGGTTGCTTGGTCATGACGATGGTTTGGTAGCATTTGTAGAAACATGATATTTATGTTCAATCCCTGTTAGGGACCTAAATGCAAATCATGTGGATTGATTTTGCTCGGCCAATGGAGCCTAGTAAATCCTGGAATTAGCATAATATCTTTGTTTCTTCACTTACCCCTTCGCCATTTGAATTGTTAGTAAGTCATCATCATTCTATAGTAGGGTTAGAGCATGATTTGAATTGCAAATTCAGTATACATGGTCTAATTTTCGCATTTGAGCTTTGATGACATGGTTCGGTGACCATAAACTCCAATAGAGTTTACTACTCATCAGCTATTTGGTGTGGCATGCTAATTGTAGTTAATTCAATTAGAGGAATTATTCCAAACTAACTAATATATTTGGCTAGTTTGAGTTCCAAATCATCAATTGGTTCTAAAGCCTCAAGAAACAAATATCGAGTTGTATGAAATATAATGCCATGAAGTCTTTCATGTTCGGCTTTGAATGCCATCAAAGAGTTTACCCGATTTTGTAAATTTATAACATCCTAGTGACGGAGAACTGCGTTTAGAATTACTTTCCCTACTTCTTTCTTTAGATATAATTTCGACAAAGGACTTTATCTACCATATATCATTTGAACGTTCCTAGTAGCAGCGTATATCTCCGTGAACGTAGGCACCCTCTTAAGGAGGGGAGATTGACACAATTCGAAGTGTTTCCTCGTATCTTCCTCATATTTATTTAAGTTTCGAGAACGAAACATTTTAAGGAGGGGAGATTGTAACACCTCGAATTTCAATTCTGCGATATTTTCCTCTTAAACCAGGTGAAGGCAAAAGTCTCCGCCAATGAGCCAATTTTTGTTATGAGACCTTGGTGGTTGATCCAATACTTTCAATAAGTTATTTTGATGATATTAAGTATGCGTGTATGGTTAGAACACATTTCGGGAAGCCATGGTTGAATTTGGCGATTTTCGGCGAAAAATTTAATTTTTGCCGAAGTGAGTTTTTGGCTAACTTTGGAAGGCCATAACTTCTTCATAAGAAGTCCAAATGAGCCCTTGTTTGCGGTCACGATTTCATCTCATTCCTCTCTACAAACTTCGTGTTGAGGCCGAGTCGAATAAAAGTCATTTCCGGGTAAAAATAGGCCTCGAAAAAAGCAAAAACTTAAACAAAAATGAGGGGCTTCAGCCAAGGTGCTCTCTGATCGATCAAAGGTACCCCAATGGGTTTTTAACCCCTTTCCTTCCCATTTTGATATTCATTTTCTCACTTCTTCTTTCCTTCTCTTTTCTACTCCATTTTCTCCTTCCTCCAAGGCAGCTAAAGAGATATGAGGGAGAGGCTTAGAGAGGGTCTTTTGAGGATGATTTCCCATTGTCCCTAGCTTCATACAACATCATCAATCATCTCCATCTTCAATCAATGGTGGTTCCACCATTTCTAGGGTTTTAAAGCTTAAATTGGGAATTTCGCAATTGGCGGTGACACGGCTCGTTCCAGTGCTCAATACCTCGAATATTCGGCTTATAAAAGGTGGGAACACTAATACCCAAACTCAATTTTTACTCTTATGCATTGAATCTCCATTTTCAAATTAAATTGATGACTTTTTCACCAAAATGATTAGTATATGCATACATGAGGTATTGGGTTGTAATTTATTGTTATTTTACTTGGATTACACATGTATATGTTGATATATTACCTTATTATGAAGAAATATCATTGTATGCTAAATGATTATAAGTTTGGGTAGATACCTATTAGCGCGTCTGCGCGTATACTCATTTTCGGATAATATATTTACTATTATGATTTACAAAAGAGGATATTTGTATGATTTGCGCCCAATACTAAATACCTGACATGTAAGTATGTTTAAATATATGTTTGGAGTATTAAGGGAATTATTTAATAAGTGTACTACTACTATGCCTTTGGTTTCTTAACATCGTGACTTTGGCAAGGACCCAATCTTTTAGAAGTAAACTCATCTTACAATTTATCTATAAATTTGAGATATGTTGGGTTTGATCTATATATATATACATATGCTTCCCTACCAAAAGGCATGATGTTTATATACATGAGAGACATCCGCCATTGAGTGGACAAATTTCTCTATGAATGATACATTATCAAGTTCAAGGTTTATTACGAATGGATTATTACTCCACTCATTAGATTTATTCATTTAATGGATGTAGTCATGTGAGGGATATTATTTGCTTAAGAAAGCGCATGTTTATTAGATATCTCATAAGATGCATCTATATATCTATCTATCTATCTGTCTAAATATCCGTCCATCCATCTATCTATATATCTATCTACCACATATACACATTGGTGGTACATATAGTCTGTGTGGAGATCAGTAGGTGAACTGGAGATATATATATATATATATGTGTGTGTGTGTGTGTACATGTATGGGTACTATGTATAAATATATTCTTTGGGAGAATATGTCTTATTGAGATATCCTCGAGATATATGCATAGATATTGATGTATATATAGATATATGTACATGTATGTACTATATATATGTTTATGGACTTTGGAAGTTACTTTCTATTGATACTTTGATTTAGTAGGGCATTAATGGTCCATTGGGTTGACTTAGCCATGGTGGTTACATACCCTGGTCCGTGTAGAGGGACCCCGCTTTCAGAGCAGCATACTCTATGGTCCATACGGGGACCCCACAATGAGGCATACCCTACACCATCTAGGTGTTTCATGGGGGGACCTAGCCTTGGGGGCTGCATAGCTTAGCCTTGGGGGCTTAGATCCGGATTGCAGTGCACTATAGAGTAAAATCCTAGATGTCGGATGTTGGTTATGAGATTAGCTATTGAATGAGATTAGTGCCTACGTTTGTTTACTTATTTTATGTATAAACTTATAATGTTGTTGAGATTTCATATTAGGTTTATACTTGCTTATTTTGGTTTATTGTTCTTTGGAAATGTGTATACCTTGTTGTTACAATTATGTATATCTTAGCAGTACTTTTGGATACGTATTTTCTCGTATTTTCAGTGATGGGATAGCATTTGGTATGCATTGCACGTAAAAAGGATTTTCATAGCATTTAATATATAAATTGAAGTTTTCAAAGATTTATAGAGATGGCATGCATGGTTTTAGAACTTATTTTGTATACGAAACCCTTATAGTTCCCACTGAGCCTGTGTTTAGCTCACTCCCATTTTCCAACAGTTTTGCAGGTACTCCTTTGGGGTGATACGCATACAGCTTAGAACCTCTGAGGACCATAAACCATTGTAGTCGTCCGTGGATGACTTGTATCTCACTATGGATATTAGAACCATTTGATTTTATTGTATCATCAATTTGTATTAAATTCTATTCAAAAGTGTTGTAAAGGCCATTTTAATTATTTTTGGGATCTCGTTGGAGGGATTGGAATATATATACATATATTGGAGTACTGGATTTGTAAAGAATGCAAACCTTTAAAGATGTGGAGTAACTTTCTAGCCAAACTTTATTTTCTTATTTACAGGTTTGGTTTTGTTGAAAATACGAACTCCACATGCAGAAATTTTCTGAAAAATGTGGCCTTATAGATAACTTTTCCCTCTATCTCAGTTTTAAATTAAGTATTCTAAACCTGCCATCGTGTACGTCACCGTGTTCAACCGGGTCCCCTAGGTCTAAACCTTAAAACGGGATTTTAGGCGTCTCAGGAGGCATAGGACATTTGTATCTAAAATTGTTGTTTCTTTAATGAAGAACATTGAAGAAGGCGTTTTCACTAAGGTTGATTCCCAACATAGTCAGGGAAGTGGCAACACTGGTCGTGGCAGGTTTTCAACGGACTAGGGATGATGAAGCTTGAACCATAATAGTATGGATTTAATTATTCTTGTTATTGAATGGTTTAATTCTTTGTGTGATTGTATGTTGGTCATATGTGTTTAATTATTATGTTTTCTTATAATTTTAAACAACATAGACATACCTAGATGGCCTTTTATTTTATGTTTAAATCTTGTCAAATTGAAAAATGGGCATAAAAATAAAAGTTTTGCACAATTGAAAGATATAAGTTTGTTATTTTTTATTTTTTTTAAAAAACCAACAAAATAATTTTACTACATGTCTCTTATATTTCATACCCTTGTATTTTAATTGACTAGAATTTAATATAAAATTTTCTCAATGTTTTAAATACTAAGTGGGTGATAGATTTTTTCACATAAAAATTCCATAGTCTCCATCATTGGTTTATAAATGATGTAATTTATTCTTCGTGTGAGTTATAGTGCTCCCCTCCATATCGAAAATAATAGATTGTCGAATTATTGTACAAATTTCTATGAGAGATAATTTTAAATGATGTGCTTTATTTTTCGTGTGGGTTTTAGTACTCACCTCTCTATTGGAAGAATAAATTGCAGAATCATTGGACGAAACAAAATATGATTATATACACTTAGATATAAATAATAGCATACTCTCCAACTGAGTCTATACTATTATTTTTAGGACCAAAAGAAGTCAGCTATTTAAATTTTACTTGACAATAAAGGATTGTCTAGATAGTATGTAATACCTCACTCATTAATTTGGTGCTGATCACTGTCGGTAATCGCGCTTAAGGCTAATTCTTACCTCGGGCGGTCATTTTTTATTGTAGGTGCATTTTTATTGTTCCAATGCTTCTCCTAAGTCATGTTAGTCATATTACATATGTGAATAGGCTCAGAACATAGATTGGATAGCCGTCGCCAAATTTGGGTCATAACCTTAATCATCGTATCATAGTTTAACATGTTGTCATTTAAACCTCCTTATACTGTTATATGTCCGAAGACAATTTTAAGGTAATGGATTTAGTTCGGAAGAACTAGAGAAAATAAAGACATATCATAAATTCTTTGGATTTTCGACACAGCTACAATATTTTGGCCATAGATTCTTCATATAATGTCCAAATGGTTCCCTGTTTGTGCCATTGGAAAGGTAATTCAATTATCTACAGCTTTCGTTTGGCCGAGACCTAATTCTCATTTCCTGATGGCCAAAAATGAGTACGTAGATGAATCTATGGCCAAACAGAAGATGCTAGCAATAATGCCCCATTCTACTACATCTCTGACTTAGTGTTGTAATGCCCCATTCTTCTACTTTCGAGCAAATCATTCTCTTAAGCCCGGTAAAGGCTGAATCTCTGCTAGGGAGTGAACATTGGGTTCTGAATATTTTGTATTTGACCCAATACTTCTAGAATATCATATTAGGGGTAACACTTGTTTCGTTAGTCGGATGGCCCGAATTAGAAACGGGAAGTTAATCACGCGTTTTGAACTTTTCAAGAAAGTTGATTTTTAGTAAATTTTGATAGGCCATAACTTCTTCATCAAATGTCCAAATGACTCCCCTTTTTATGCCACAACTTCATTTCATTCCCCACTACAGCTTTCATATTTGGCCCGAGTCAAGATTCAACCATTTCGAGGCTCATTTTGGGCTCACAAAGTAAAAAAAAAATTCAGCTGTTACCTAGATCGATCCAGCTTTACCAAAACATTTATTCTTCATATCTAAATCGATCCAGATGAATCCTGGATCGATCCAGCTTTGCACCCCAGCTAGAATTGACCAATTTTGACCCGAAATTCACCTTTTTAACACCCTTTATACCCCATTTGAGCACAAGAACATCCAAGAGAGAGACAAAGAGGTTTGAGAGCTTGTTTTGTGGTGGATCTTAAGGGGTTTTTAGATATTGCTTCAATTAATTCAAGAATCAAGGAGCTAATCCAACAATTTCATCCCCTCCTTCATCATTATCTTCTTCCTTGAACTCCATTGGAGCCTGGTAGAGCTTCTAGGGCTTGATGTTCTTGAGGAGAGAGCTTAAGCTAGCCTTCATATCCGGACTTCTAGCTACAAAGATGTGAGAATCTAGTACTAAAACCTATTTTTAAACTTCTTATTATTACACCATGATTTCACTTCTTCTTCTTGACAAAACCATAACTATTCTAAATGGGTCTATGTGTCAATGTTGGGGTTTTTTTGGTTTCATCAAATTGATGGTTCAAATAGCTCGTATATGTTATAATTAACTAGCTTATTCGATTTATGATTTGGAGTTATATGTTTCGTCTACACAAAAACCCACTTGGACTACATGTTTTACATGATAACTCTTAACACATGAATTAGAACACATCTTTGTTTGTCCCTGTGGTGGGATTTCATCTTGATATACATGATAGTGATTAATTATGCTTGTTAGAAATTTTTTTTACTATAAATCCCCATACCAAGTTATGAAAAAGAAAATGCATATGAAAGTCGAGATGCGAAAGATGTGATTGTTGGATTGCGCTATCCATAGATTGGTCTCTAAAGATTCGGACCTTAAGTTGGCATAGAGCGCCCCTGGGTGAAAGATTAGAAACCGCGCATGGAAAATATCGTGTAGGCCTTGCTACTAGCTTTTGTTTAAGCTACCAACTTTTGTTTCACTCTATATAGTTAGTTATTTTGAATTCTCCCCCCTTTTAAATATGCCCCACCCCTTCTATTTATAAGTATAAAATTAGGGTTTACAATGCACCTTTAGAGTTAATAGTGAAAGACCCAAAAGAATACAATTAGACACTACTCTAACACTTTATAGATGGTATAAACATTGTTCGCACTATATATACTTATTCATGTCAGCACAACTATCTCGGCGAATGTACGTAGATCTCCATGGCAGACTTGGACCATATTGGTGGGCAATTCTCTTCCAAGCGTAGAGCATTTGGGCTTCTCACAAAGAAGTGAGTGGGTTAGACAACTAGTTCTAGGCATGTGGTTTGGTCCAATTGCATATTCCCATTTTTTGGTTCCCTCCCAATTTTAGTTAAATTAAGTTTAATAACTTATTTGCGTGTTGTTGTCAATATGAAAAAAATAATAAAAAAAAAGAATTCCAGTTGTAACCAAACATTGACAAGAAATGTAAATTTCTTGGAAAATAGGGTTTTTTTTATTTTTATCTAAATGTCAATTAATTCTGGAAATACGAACAAAACAAGCCCTAAAGGCTCAAAATTGATTATACGTTACAACGAGTCTTTAGTCTGGGTGACTTTTGAGACAATGCATGTTTATGTTGACCATACTTTCTTAGAATATATATAGATTGTCAAGGCCGGTCCAAAGGGAGCAAGGCAGCTGCCTTGAGTCTCCACTTTTTGGATATTTTTTAAGAGCACCAAACTTTTTAGCTGTGCTTTTGATATATGCATGTCATAAATCTATCGCTTGTAATATATACGTGTAAAGGGCGCCGGTTTACAAATTCTCCTTGAGCTCCTAAATTTTTTGGAACTTCTCGGACCAGTCATGTAGATTGGTCATATCTTAAAAGAAAACAAAAAAATGAGACTTTTGCTTTGATATATTCTAAACAAAAAAACAAGATATTTAATTTGAAATGAAGATAGTATATATTATTTATTTATTGTGCTTCTTAGCGGCCGGTATTTGTCTCTGAATTTTTTTTAACTTGCGGTCCCTAACTTTTTTTAAACCTCACTGTCAATTTTCCAGGTTTTGGAATTGCCTCTGGCAAAAACTCGTATCCCTAGATATTATAGTTGAGTAATATAAAAACTACTAATTATCATAATTAAGTAACTTAAAAAATACAAGTTATAGTTATTAGGTAACCAGAAAAATGTCGATAAATATAAGTTATAATAATTAGATAACCAGAGAAATATATATTACGGTATCAGTTATCGGAGACAGAAGTCTATGTAATTGAGGGTTTGATGGGGCAAGTGCCCCCGCCAATTTTTTTTTACCCTATATACTATCTATTTTAACACAAGTGTTTGAAGGAAGGGCCCCCACTAATTTTATTATTGAATTCTGCCACCCAAATAAATTTCGTGTTGTTGGTACACTCACTGCTCAACTGTGTTAATTCAGCAATAAAGAGGTCAACTGACCTGACTACATACACTAAAGTCAACCAGGCATAAAAGTTTAAAAAATTGACTTACTTATTTATCTTTTGTACATATTTTATGGACACATATATTAATGTAACATTATTCAATTGAAATAATGGGATGATATTCTTAATGTATTGTTTTCTTTTTTATAACTAATTAGTGTTAAAATCGTTTGCATAATTTTTTTTTTCACAAAAATAGAATAAATTTTACACTAATATATATAGTTGTATTAAATAAAGTCTATTCCATGCCTATACATTGCTCATCTGGAGAATGAGGTAAATGGTTGTACGTGACAATATTTTTTAGAAATAAGGATCGAGATATTATTATCATTATGAAATAAAGGATTGTTTATCAATTACGTTTTAAAATAAGAGTTTCGACCGAGTGCAAACTTAGCATTCCAGTAAAAAAATAACTGACGCAAATTTATTTTGCATGATGTGTTTATATTTTTTTACAAGAATATTATTATGCTTCATTCATAAAAATTTAAAATAACGTCAAATAAAAACAAATATATAGTAAAATTTTAGAAAATAAGGTATACAAACTTAACTTTGGAGAAATCTGAAAAAATTGTTATGTGGATTTCATTAATACATAGGTTTTGAATATGTAATTTGTTAAAATTATTCTAATACATAATCAATTAAACAGTTATTTATAATAATATGCTAAAAAACTTGTAGTGCAAATATAATTTTTCATGATTTCATAAAAAATTATAATTTAAAAATTTACTGTAGAGTTAACTTTACATTCATTTTAGTCAAATATATGCCATTTATTTACAAAAATATTATTCATTCTTTTACCAAAAACAGAAAAAAAACATTTTTAAATAAATCATATTTTTCAATATTCCGATCTCTGATTGCATTAGTACTATTGAATAATCTGTCTAGACATTAAATAATATCTCTCACTGCATTTATATATCTCCCCAACCACTTTGCATGGTCAAATAAAATCAAATAGTTATATTTGTGTGTACGTGCTTTATTAAAAATCAATTAATAATTATATTAAATATTTTAGATAATATCATATTCATAAGGATATTAGTTTTGCAAACAATAGATATGCATCTAACAATAGTTACGTTAAAATAAATGTTATGTTTATTAAAACTCCACATTTATACGAGTAATTTAACGTTCTAAAAAATATGAGGCAATTAGGTATAAGAGCTCATTATAATAATAATATAATTATAAAGGACACTTAAAAATTAGCCGTGTAAATTAAGGACACAGTACAAAAAAAACACTAATACCCCTTCATTATAATATCGTCTCATTATGACACTAACAGCAACCAGGAGATGCTAAATGCAACTAGAAGGTGCTAAATGCATTTAGCACGTTCTGGTTGTAGAATGTGCTAAATGCATTTAGCACCTTTTGGACAGTAACCGAAACGTGCTTAATGCATTTAGCACCTACTAGACAGCAACCAGAGGGTGCTAAATGCATTTAGCACCCCTTGGACAGCAACCAAAGGTGCTAAATGCATTTAGTACCACAACCAAAAGGTGTTAAATGCATTTAGCACCCCCTGAACAGCAATCAAAATGTGCAAAATGAAATTAGCACCACAACCAGAAGGTGCTAAATGCATTTAGCACCCCCTGGATAGCAACCATAAGGCTAACCAGAAGGTGCTAAATGCATTTAGCACCTTCTGAACAACAACCAGAAGGTGTGCAACTTGAACAACAAACTAGAAGGTGCTAAAATGATTTTAGCACCATTATAAAAATAGAGAACAACAAAATTGATGAGATCAACATCCATTCAATTTATTTATATGTATATATATATGGATCGACGTAGGGTTCATAAAAGAAAAAAAAAAGAGTTACGATCATATTGTTTTTAAATCTCGCTGGGCTATCGAAATTAGTCAATTTCGATAGCAAAACGACCTCTGATCGTCTTAATTTTTCGCGTAATTAGAATAACTTTGTCTTCTGAACAACATATCCAAAAATCAGTCAAATCTAACGGTTTGATCAAAAGTTATATATATATTACGATTGTAGATCTAGAAGGAAGAAGAAGAAGAAGAAGAAGAAGAAGAAGAAGAAGACGACAACAACGACGACGATGATGATGATGATGAGAACGGCGCTCAGAGTCAGGTGGTGGTGGTGGAAGAGGTGAGATTATTGGCGAGACTTCTCTTTTCTCTTGTTCTTTGCTTTCTCTCTCTAAACTATGTGTATGTAAGAAAGAATAATATGTCTTTTGTATAATTAGAATAAATGATATAGTAGGGTATTTTTGTCCATCAACATTTATCATTTTCCTTAAAATAAATTAATATTATGAAAAGTGTCCTTATTGTAAAACCAAATTATGAAATTAGTACTAGTTCTCTTTATTAAATATGAGTATGTCCTTAGAGTTATAAAATATTACGGAGCGATGCCTTATAACCCATTATCTCAAAAAAAAATTTCAATGAATAAAATTTATAGCATTTCAAAAAATATACAAAAAGTATCAATAAAACTAAATTTGGAGTGTTAGAGTGCTTATTTAATTTGAAGGCGGGCTAATAACCACTCTGGCTGTGAAATAAATTAAGCCCTTAAAATTTTTTGGACTAGTACATTAAGATATATGGGGACTTATATAGTGCCACCTGATAGCAAGGTTTTAATACCTCCATTTTCATTAATCGAGCATTTTAGGGGAAAAAACAGAAAATTCTAATTAAGGTCAATGAAGCCAGACATAATAAAGGGTCGTGTTGTATCGTGTATGCGATTTTAGTGACTATGTATGAATTATTTATAATGCATAACAATATATAGTACCAAGGTTTAATTAATATCTCCAATTTCATTAATTGAGCGTTTGAGAGGGGGGGAAGAGAATATTATTATGGTCACACAAGCGAGACCTAGTAACGGGCTATATTGTGTCATGTATGCAATGTAACGACCGTGTATATATCATGGACTAGTGCCAACGTATAATTTAAACAACACACCAATAAGCTTATTTAAGAAACAATTGTGCCATATACGTAATTTTTCATTGATCATATAAAACATCAATTAGGTAACCGACGGAAGAAATCTCACATCAACAATTTTGATTAGTACAATAACTCGTAAACAAAGGTTTAGGATAGAGATACCATCACTTGAACCCTTAAGAATGGACATTAAGATTCATAGGAAAGATTATCAACATTAAAGAGGTTTCCAAGTTCGTTTTAGGGCAACACAAATGATTAGTCATAATATCTTGTTGAATCATGTAATTTAAACTATATTTAAATCATTAGAAGTATTAATTTTAACTTCAACACGATAACTCAACATGTGTTCAAAACCCCTCTTATACAAGCTAGGTTTTTATGTAAACATGTAGTAAAATCATAATCGAATGATAATAAGTTGTAAAATAGGTTTTAGTACCAGATTCCCACCTCGATAGAGCTAAATCCTCGAGATTAAAGGGTTGAATCGATCAATAGCCTAAATCCCAAAATCCCCAATTATATGCTTTGTGCCCTAGCAATGGAGGAAGAAATGACGAAGAAGATGAAGGTGATAATAGAATCTTGTTTTTAGGTTAAAGAATGGATGAAAAATCTCTCCAAAAAGCTTCACAATGTAGCTCTCAACTTTCTCTAACTCTCTCAGTGTATCGCTCGCATATGGGCAAAATAGATGGAGCTCGACCTTTAGAACGAGTTAAGTCGGTGCATGGACTAGAGGACCAGTCTGCCAATTCTTTATTACTGGTTCACGGACCACAAACTCTCAATTTCACAAAGGGTGGACTGCTATGCCAAATGTGTTGGTCGGTCTGCAGTGTAAAGTTGCTTTAAGTATATGGATTTTTTGGTATTTCAAGCTTCCGTAAGTTACGATTGTGATACTTATACAAGTATAGATGTGTTGAGTATACCTTTGAGACAAGAATGGTTTTTCATTACTTGTATTTTAGTTGGCTAGTTGATGAGTTCGGTATGAACTGTTATATCAATTAATTGGTGCAATTGAATGTTTGTGGGTTTGATACATGAGTAATTATATATATATACATATATGAATGCGCTAGTCTATGGGGGTCCCAGGTTTGGTCTCTAAAGATTGGAGTCGAAAGTTGGGATATAGTCTCCTAGGTGTAAGACTCGAAACCGTGCACGGAAACGAAAGGGAGGCCTTGTTGCCGCCTGGGTGAAAGGCCACAAAATGTAGACCTGGTCGTACACTTGACTAGTTGCGAGTTGTTGAGATGATTGCTGAGGGTGAAACGTTTTTAGATGATATGATTGTGATGCCTCGTTGTATGAACTAGCCAACAGTTTTATATATTTTTTTTCTTACTAAAGATTATTTGTATCTTAACGATACTTTTCTTATTGTACATATGAGGTTTATAACTAATTTATGTTTTTAGTGAGATTACAATTGTATTTCCTATTGACTTATATTTTATTATCTTCTGGGGTAGGGAACCATTGGCATGCATATTATAAAATGATTTTTATTACAGAAAGGAAACTACTTTCACTACTGCACCTCGCACGCATTATTTCTAAAACGTATTTTATATACAAACCTTATAGTTCTCACTGAGCCCGTGTTTGGCTCACTCCCATGTTTTCAAAACAGTTTTGTAAGTATTCTTCGAGAAATGGCACGTGTACAAGTCTAGAAAGCCTCTGATAACTTAGAACTTTATAGCCGTCCAAGGATGACTAAGTACTTGTATAATTTTTGCAATTGGACACCTTGTACCATTGGATTCAAATGTCTTATTTATTATATAAATGTTGTAAAACTCACTAATTTTGCTTGGGACCTCATTGGAGGGATTTGCCTATATAAACATTTTCACTTTTGATGATTGGATACAAATACATGCGAATGTGGAGTTTGATTCAAATGTTGGACCTACAGGTTTTGGATTTGCTAAATTTATAGACTCCACCTACTAAAAAAATTTTGAACAGGGTTTTTATACAAGAAATGTTTTATGTACTATGTAAATTGTTTTAATTTTAAACCCGCCGTCGCGTACGGCACTGTGATTAACCGAGTCCCAGAGGTGAAATTCTCTTAACAGGATTCAGGCATCACATTAACACTAGGGTTCGAATTGAAAAGCAGAAAATTAGAGATAGATAAAACTTGGATAGAAAATATTTCCTCTGATACCAAATAATGCGATCTCGGATCGTTTTTCTTAGCTAAATTAATGGATCCTCAACCCATGAACAACAAAAGTGCAGGAACCTTGGAATTTCGTCGAAGATATGGAACGTGGAACCTAAACCCATGTAATTGAATGCAAGAATTGAACATCGATATAAGTCGAAGACGCCACAATCAATTGGTGGAGAATTGATTAATAAGTTAAGAATAGCTTGAATGATTAATTTAAGCAATTAAACAAGTTCTAGCAAGAACTCAAGGTGAAAAACACTCAATTTGATTAATGATAACTTGATAAGAAAACAATAATGTGCCTGTAACACCCCCACCTTAATCTACAGGAAAACACCCGTAATTAAGACCTAGAGTACTACTAACCCATCTTAGATTAACTAAAATGGGTGTATATGTAAATGCATAAAGAAATACAAACAGTAATATCATGCATGTTAAACGTCAACTTCATAGTCATATTGGTGATGTTAGTACTGCACACAAACATATACATATTCATGTTACCTAACCAACTAAGTAATCCAGGCGAACATATTACACTTGGGGCTAGTCGTGGCTTCCCTAGATAACATATACATAACAAAAATGAATCCGTATCAGAGCCTTTTATATCGATCCCGAACCCACCGTCTTGTTAACATCACATGTCCCCTATGTACCTGCATTATTTTAGAAAACGGGGTGAGCTCACAGCTCAGTAGGGGGAATATAGGGGATAACGTGTTTGAAAAGCATAATCATTAATTTCTTAATAGTTTATACTCCGACTATCAATCCAAGTAAATATCATTATTTTAAAAAGTCATGCATGCTCATGCATATGCAGGTTATCTCCCTTTGTGTCAACCATTACGTCGAATCACCAGGATATGGATAGCTGAGATAGAACATGATATGAGTCTGCCTGCCCAAGACCACAGCCAGTCCCTATCAGGAGATATAACTGGACTGAATCATAACTGTAACAATAACCGTAGGCCTGACTGCCCCGCCAGAAGATCAATACGTAAACATTCATAACGTGGGCCTAACTGCCCCCAAGAGACATAAGATCGAGATCGTAACATGGGATCATACATAACCAGAATATGGCCTCCCCGTCTCGGGTGAATACCAACAGATAATTAACAATTGGACCATAGTCCGCAATATCATATCAACCGATCATTATCATACCCAGAAAGTGGAGTAACAACCCGTCCATCTTTCATAGAAAATAATCGAATCCATGGTGCATTGCCAATGCCAAGGTTCCTGGGTCTTTCGCCAGTAGCTTATTGGCAGCCAAACAATATCCCCCAGGGGTTTAGGGTTGAAGGGCACCGAGCCCTGCCTATTTTTCCATCCCGGAAAGCACCATGAAAACAGATATTCATACATAATTCACATCACCATGGTCATCCATGACCAAGTACAATCATTACTAAGAAATCAATCGACCAATCATATCCGATAAGACAATTTCAAGATAGAAATGAAGCTTCCATGAATTGCCATGAGAAAGTAGCCTCCGAATAGATATATATATATATATATATATATATAATGAAGCTTTCAACGTCATAATAAGAGATATATGCCCATTCGATAGGCCATAAGGGAATCCGAGCTTGCCAAAAAATCTTCAAGATTGCGGTTGACACAATAGTGATGCACAACATGCATATATGCTCTTTATGACAACTAAAAACAACATATGCCATTTAAACTTCATTCATCATGTAGCCATGTTCCTTAGCATATACATAACCCATTTACAAATCCACTTGGAAATAACCGAGCATGTATATTCAAGGAACATCGCTTACTAGTCTATATTACATAGATATCGAGTTCAAGTGGCATATCTTGTCCCAACTATTGCATCATATAGAAAATAGAAGCTACATATGCCATATAAACTCTATCCAATTCATGTCCATGTTCTTTGGTGTATACGAAACCCTTTACTAATCATTTTATTATCAAACCAACACATATATACCCAAAGAACATCCGTATGAATTAATAACATGTAACCATAGATCTTAGGTGGCATATCTCACTCCATATCATAGGTTCATATCAAGCATAATTTATAGATATCAATTAACTTGATTTTCATAGTAAACATCCATGTATAGATAATCCAAGTATAATTAATAACAAGGAAGTATGTGCTTCATATTGAACATATATGTATAAAATCATTCATCTTTCGATAAATAAAATCATAATATCGAGTTTTGTAAATATATAATACCTACCTCGAGTGAATATGCCGAAAGGATGAAGGAAAGATGATAATCCAAGCCTTACTTGATGAAATCCCAAAGATTCCAAGGTTGATGGTGATGAATAGTGTAGAAAGATAGGATTTGAAGCTTAAATCTTGAATCGGGAGCGATGTTAATGTAGAAATCTCTTCAAAGACCCTCTCCAACGAGCTTCCTTCCCTCTCTAGAGTTTTCTAGAGAGTTGCCATGAAAATGGGGTGAAAATGAGTGAAAACGAGCTTAAGTCGATGATGAATAGTGACTGGCGGACCGGTATGCATAATACCCAATACCGGTCCGCGGGGTTAAATTTTTCCAAAATTTTGGGGCTGGACCGGTATGCCAAAACGCCATACCAGTCCGCACTTTAATATTTTGGGGCCTGGAACACTGTTTTTGTTTTGGCCATATCTTTTCGCTTGGAACTCCGATTTAGGTCATCTTTATGTCCACGGAAAGGTATTTCAAAGATATACAACTTTTTAAGAGGAAGTTTTCCTAAATTCTAAATATATTTTTTCTAAAAATTCACCGAATACAGCGCTCTGCCGAAGCGCTACGGAATGACCAGAATTTTGCAATGGGCTTACTTTGCGCCCTATTTTTACCCACAAGGAGTGTGAATTGGATTTCAGCCAAAACATGAAAGTCGTAGAATGGCACAAATACTAGAGGCCAGCATGAATGGAGTCTTACTCTGATAAATAACAAAGAAATTACAATATCCCAAAGATAGCTAGAATTAACAAATCGCGAAGGACCAAAACTTCTTATTTACCAACCAAAATCGGTTCGAACCACTCGAATCACCAAACGATCACTCCCATGAGTATAAATAAGCCAATATAATTCAATTTAAAATAAATTAAAGTACAGGGTATTACAGTGCCTCCTTTAAATATGCGCAAACAAAAGAATAGAACCCTAAGACAATAAGGAAACTAATTCCTATTAAAAATATGAGTCCTAAATAAAAGGAAACAAAATAAAGCTAAAATAATACGAAAAACTAATTAAATTCTTTCACAAGGTGGTCGTGAGAAAACATTAGAAAATAAGGTTGAATTTCGGATATTAAGGTGTGCCGACGCCTTATCAGAACAACACTTCTGCCTTTTGGTCATAATTCTCAGCTTGGGCGTGCCTACACTTTAAGCAAACACTTCTTTTGATTTCTTTACATTTGGTTTCACATCTTCTTGGCTAAGCATTGTCCTCCCTTCTTGTTATTCATCTCCTTGAATGCTTCTCCAAACTCTGGCTTTATTTGTCAACTCTTGAACCATGATCATGAGTGCATTTTTTGTCTTGCTTACTCTGGCTCGGGTGTTGGATTACTCAGAACCTAGATGGGGTCTGCATAGTCTTCACTCCATGATCCAGCTCCATTACTATCCTTGGACTCGTCACCTAGCCCGCTAAAGTCATGAAAGCGAGACCTAATAATAGATCGTGTTGTATCATGTGTGCGATGTAATGATCATGTATAAATTATTTATAACATATATGACTCATGTTGAATTGGTTGAGTTAACTTTTACTTTTTCTTTTCATTTTTTTAACTGTTATTATAGAGCTTTAACACAAAAAAATAAAATGAAAAGTGATTTTGATTTGGACCATCCCAAAAAATATGCGATTTTTCTCTAACACCTAAAGTTTATAAATATTATGTTTTGGCGCCTATTTTGAATTCTTCGGTCTAATCAACGAGAGTTGACCATACAACCCAAAGATTGAATTGCTTTTAATAATAGCAGATTAATAAATGATATTTTGTCATCTTTCTACTAGCTAGCTCTTGCTCTCTTGCAAGAGGGACCGCTGGGCCCTGCACAATTTTTTTGTCAACTCATTGCATAATAAGTTCGTTAATTAATTGAGCTAGCCCACTAATAATATAATATTACATGGTGGGAATTATAAAATGAGATGTTATTGTTAAAATAATTATAATTAATATTAAATTAATATACATGCAATTTTTGATGCATATGATATAATAGTATATTTGAATTATATTAATATTATCTATGAATTATGGTAATCGTATCTATCAATTAGACTTACGAACAGTAGCAATATAGTTTTTGGGCCAAAGTGTTGCTTTGGTCCCAATCTCTTTAGACCTAGCTACTTCTTATAGCAAGTAGTCATTGTTAGGTTATATATAAATAATAGGATATACGCATACTATCTGGTACGATAAAATAAATAAAAACTTATAATATGATTAAAAAAAAGTAACGTGTGACGAATCTAAATCAATAAACCTCAATCAGACTATTTTTTACCCATAGTTTAGCCTAATCCAACATTCGGAATAATCGACACAGAAGTTCAATATATATTCATGCTGAAAAAACTAAAAGTAGACCGGATAGGACCGACTTATTTTTAATTTTTTAAAGAATCTTTTAATCATATTTTTTTGACTTACTTTGATCCCAACAAAATAATTTTTTAATTAATTAAAATCAAGTTTAGATATGAAAATAATACAATCATGTCTATCAGTATGATTTGAATATAGTTCAAAAATTAGACTGATGTACCGTGAGCACTCCTAAAATAACATATTGAAATAACCAATAATATACAAATACATAAAGTACGTTCTTCATTGTTACTCAATAATTTTTCTTCATTTCCTTTTTCACATAAATTTATGTAATGATGGATTTTGTTTAATTGATCTTAATTAGTGGGTTTTAATTATTAAACATTAAATTTTGAAATTTTTATTTTAAGTCATGGCATTTGTAATGTAGACAAAATTATTGGAATGATTGTTTTAATTTTGATGTGATATCTTAATGTGACTCATCCAAAGGTATAGAATTAACGCACACCATAAAATGCGTATTTTTAACTATTAAACTTTTATATTTTTTAGAAAAAGTTTTAATCAGAGATGGTTTTTGTAATATGGATAATTATATATAGAAGGGGGGTGGGAGGGATATGTTTCAAACCATTATTATGCCTTGAGAATCACAACCACTCTACTAATGGGCCGTGCCCTTAATACATGATGACTTATGAGAACTAGACATGTACTATTCGTGAGGTCTCGAGTTCAAGTTTTAGTGTTTGTATTCATTAACTCAAGTGCACTTGGGTCTATCTATCTATACTACGATCGAGCAAGGGTCACACATGAGGTGGACTGTTAAAGAATATAGTATACGTTGTTTTTCCATTACCTAACATTTTAAACTAATGTGGTATACACTTATACCAATATTGTTCCCCATTTAAGCACCAGTGGGATACAAGTGTGAGATATTATATTAAAAGGTCTCAATACTAGTTAGTGGATCAAAAAATAAATTCAAAAGTAATAGTAATTAATATAAAAACAACCTTAAGAAAGCTAATTGACGAAGACTATTAGTTATCACATTTCGTTTTCTTCGTTTCTGTCTACGGGTAAATCTTAGTGTTCATAAGATTAGAGTATATATTTATATATTTTTTTTCAAGAAAAAAGCCGTCAAAACCTCAAAAAAAAATATATTTTATTTATAAAAAAACACTTGAAAGGGTACATTGAAATATAACATGCTTATACATAACAAGTGATACTAGCCAGCTAGTTCTACTCAAAATTAAAAGATTTTAAAATATCTAGTAGGGGCTTGCGCTTGGATCCGCCACCGCTTCCCAGTGAGTTTTTCCTCTAATACCATCCATGTCAAGACAACCTACTTTAACCTTGTAAATTAAATTATTTATTTTCATCAAGCTTTTACGGTTTTCCTTTTCAAAAAACAACTTACTAGAAAAAGATTGATAACCACCTACGCTTATCTAAAACATTAGTTAACCTCATCCAAATCAATTGGAGTAACCCCAATAGTATGTGCCAACATCAACTGTAGTTACTTCGTGACATATATGGCAATCGAGGCACACCACTAACGGCGGAGAGTGGACTTTTTGACTGTGGGGTAGCATATATTATATGTCTAGTTCAATTATTAAGGATTCGAATTTTTTAACCGAAAACTTTAATTTCGAATCTTATTATTAATAATTTTCTTTGATGAATGATCTATAAGAATTACTGTAATGCTCATTAAGTTTGATGGCAATAGCCCCACCCTTATTATATATGCTTAAAAATTGCCCCTCTTCACTTTTAATTTTTTTTTATTTTACTACTAAAATTATACTTAAAACATAAAAATATTTGAATTTTAATTAAACTTGTCCCTTCCAGTTACTTTTGAAAAAATAAATTAATATTGAGTTTCCGACTTTAATCTCGAAAATTATTAGTATAAACTTGCCCTCTTTAATTGAGTTCTTGACTCCATCCTTGTTTGAAAAATTGGGTGCAAACTTAAATTAAAAGCAAAGGGTGAAAAGTGACACAAAGATGTTTTGGTTACTAAAAAATATAGCAAACTTAACTAACAGAGGGGATGTAAAAATAATATATATGTGTGTGGAGCAAATTCAAATATAGTCCAACATGTAGAGTGAAAAGTCTAAATATCTTTTGATATAATTACAAATTTTATGCAATGAACTATTGAAGTCAATCTAAATTTGAATTACAGAAAACTATAAAAAAATGAACGACTTCATAAAAAATATTTAATATAATCGTTGTAACAATGACATCATTTATTATGTGAAATGATAGCAGCATTATAAGTTAAATGCATGCATGTTAAAAACACATCAATTTATTGCTATGTAGCAACTAGCTAGATACCATACGACAAGGGGAGTCATAGCCCTACAATATTTTACTAATTGGCAATTTGGCAAGCATGCAGCGGCACAATGAGAAATTTCTTTCAGTTGGTGCTAAATTATTTTTTTAAGTCAGGGATCTCGGGTAAATGAAAAAGTTTTTTTTTTATTTTCAAGACTAATTTAATTTTTTATTCTCAATTAAATAAATTACCAAAGTTCATAACTATGTTAAAAATTATCAAAGTTGTGTACGGTTGATAACCATGTTAGGCACGGACAAAAACCATGACTAGTATTCACAGAAAAATACATGCAACTCTAGGGCTGGAACATTTTTTTAAGGGGACAAGTTTAATACTATAATATTATTTTTTTAAAATTGGAAAAGAGAATTTAATGCTAATAGTACATTTGGTCAAGATTAGGCGGATAAAATCGAGTCCCACTAGGGGGAGTGCAGAAACACTATTGATACTATTTAAAAAAATAAAAAAATAAACTATGACATATACATGTATAATTTTAAGAAATAATTATAGGAACAAAAAAGGGATCGAGATATTAGCACCCAAAAATACTTGGTATGACTTCTACTTTCACTCGATCCTTCACGACCAAGTAAAGTGTCTATTACTCAATTCTTGAGAGCTGGGTATAAGCCTATATATTTGATCCTTAACAATCGAGTAAGGAATTATCAATTCTATAGTCGGCCCTTCAGAACATAATGCCGTATACTTTACTCGGTTGTAAAAAACCGAATGAAAAACAGAAGTATTTTCAAGAGATATCGGGGGTACCAATATCTCCGTCCTAAAAAACTGAAGTTTTAAAATATTTAAAGGTGGAGCAGTAGCCAACCAAGTGGCTCCGACGCAGTGACCCACTCGGCACCGGTTCGGTGGGGTTAGAGTACAATATCGTCTCGTGTATTTTCCCTTGTTTTTCCCTATAAAGTCGCCCTATAGCTTTTAGAAACATGCATCTCATTCTCCACTTGTGCCTTTACATAATGGCTCAAATATGTTTTAGAGCTCTCACTCCCAATCTCCACCCTTCTATATCTTTACCAAGATTATCTCAACTTCCAATCCCCTTCCCCTCCCAAGACCTAGGTAAAGAAACACGGCGTCACGCTCGTTCCATCACCTCGGCTCTCAAAGGGCCATCGGCATTGCTCTTAGACGCATCACCCACGACCCTAGAAGACGAAATTATATTCGAGGATAAGGAGGAGAATGCGAGTAGTGCTGCATGGAAGTATCCGTTCACGGATATAGAGGTGAAGAAGAAGAGAGAATTGTTTGGAGGTGGAAGAGAATGGAGTGCGAGGGACGTGGTGAAAATCGGCGTGGGCGTGGTGATGCACGCGCTGTGCCTTTTAGCACCTTTTACGTTCACTTGGAGCGCATTGGCGGTCACGATGACACTTGCGGTGTTCACTGGTTTTGGGATCACACTCTCCTTCCACAGGAACCTTGCTCATAGAAGCTTTAAGCTCCCTAAATGGCTTGAATACTTCTGGGCATACTGTGGTTCTCATGCTCTACAAGTAAGATTAATTACACCATCTCTTGTAAATTATACTCCTTTCTTTCCTTTCCAATTGAAAGTCACATTAGTTCTTTTAATTAGAAAACATTCAGCATAATTAATTAATTGTCAACATTATTATTTCTACCCCTTGTGGGTTAGTTAAATTGGTATGAAAAGTACTCCCTCTTTTTATCAACT
Source organism: Lonicera japonica (assembly GCA_021464415.1). Lineage (NCBI taxonomy): Eukaryota > Viridiplantae > Streptophyta > Magnoliopsida > Dipsacales > Caprifoliaceae > Lonicera > Lonicera japonica. Next base: position 13,861,268 of record CM038465.1, read on the forward strand.
AGAGTTCGGTCCTATGGCGAGCAACGCCGCCTGAGAGGGACTAGTCAAGGTGCACATAATTAAGTTAGCCTAGACAACTTTACTTTTGAAATTAAAAGAACAATATGATTTATTTTCTATTGTCAGATCATGGTACATCAATTATGTTCTAAAAAATAAAATTTTTAATACATAAATTGATATGCTATAATATTAAAAAATTGTATATATTTATAAACGTAACCTCAAAGTTAATTTTATTAGCATTAAATCCTGATTTTGCTACTTTATATGACAGGGCAGTCCAATGACATGGGTGAGCATACATAGGACGCACCACTTGCACCCTGACAAGGAAGGAGATCCCCATAGCCCAATTGAAGGCTTTTGGTTCAGTCACCTCAATTGGATCTTTGATACCAAGTATTACACAGATAAGGTAATTAATACCTTTGATTTTTTATTTTTATTTTATTTTCTTGCATTTTCCAATTAGGTGATAATCGTTAAAAGATGGTCAACATATTTAAACTAAACATATATTATAATTTCTGCAAATTATTATATTAAAAATATAGCTTTGAATTAAAAAGAGTTTTGTTCTTTTAACTAGACTTTCCTCTTTGAAGAGTTATATAACTGGTTCAATTTGTTTAATGAATCAGAAAATATCATCAAAGTAGTTACTAATACTAAGAGAGGAGATAACAGATACGTACTAATACTTGATTATTTATATTATGTTCGAATAGGTATTATTAGCTACTAGTTGAATTGTCTAGATAATTATATTTTCAACCGAGATTGAAATATATTTTACTAACAAGTAGAAAAGTTGGCGATAAATAAACCTACCAGATAAATACACCTACCAAATTAATTGGTTCCATTCATTTTTTACTGACACTTTAGTCTAAAACATTCTTCATGCCGATGAGAGTTTTTTTTTATTTTTATTGTGAGACGAGTCTATCTACTTCAAACGAACCCCAATTTTAATGTATTATATACGTACAAAGCCTAAAATTGATTTGTAACTATATGATGCAATACAAATCTATGCAAGAAGGGTTTTTGAGATCTCATGATAAGATGTCTATTTTAAGTGTTATTTTAATATTCGGATCGTGGATTTAGTGTTAATTCCTTTATAGATTAGGATTCTGATTTTAGCGTTTTGTTAATTTCAATTTATAAAATATGATTCCCCTATAGTTGGCATAGGTAATTAAGATGTGCTCAAGTCAAAATTAAACATATTTAGAAAGGTCGATTATTTAGTGAAACATTTCAAAATAGTTTGACTCAAAATGATTTTTTATTTAGAATCACGTAATTTTCATACTTATGTTTGAAATACAAATGTTATTTCATACTTTAATATATATATATATATATAGTTAGGCTATAATGAAAAAATTTCCCACTTTAACAAAAACAAGGGACAATCATTTGGAGGGGTAATTGGATGAATTTTTTTATAAGATTTTGTAGAGATTATCTATATATAAAGGGAATAAATCACTTCCACAAAAAATCAACCTAGAAGTGGGTGTTTTGAAAAATTGATATATATATACTTTTTCGGCAGTTAAAATTTTTGATGATCATCTCACCCACTTCTAGGTTGATTTTTTTATGAAATTTTGTGGAGGTGATCTACTCGATCATAATATAGATAATCTCTACAAAATCTTATGAAAAATTCATCAAATTACCACTCCAAATGATCATCCATTCTTTTTGTTAAAAAAGAAGGAATTCCTCTTTATTGCTACTCATATATATGTATATCTAATTAGTAAGATATGTCTTATTTTATGGGAAAAAATGAATTAAATAATTGCAGCAAGGAGGAGCTTTAAAGAATGTTGGGGACATGGACAAGCAGCCTTTCTACAGGTTCATGGAGGACACCTACATAGCTCATCCCATTGCACTTGCAGCCCTACTCTACGCAGTTGGAGGATTACCTTGGCTTGTATGGGGAATGGTAAGCAGGAACTATACATGCATGTATATATGCGCGCGCAGTGGTGTACTCAAAAAAAAATTCAAATATATTTTTTTTAGAGCGGAGGAGTTGGCTCCATGGTAAGCCTCTCCTCCGAACTTCCGGACAACCCGGATTCGAGTATCAGCCGCTGCAATTAAGCAACTCCCTTCCTCCGTCCCTTAAAAGTAGAAATTAGAAATAGGATTTCATGTGTTCAAAATATATATATATATATATATATATATTATTTTTTTCTTTAAAAAAATTATCTGGGATATATTACATGTGAATAGAAAAAACTTGTATTTTGTCGACTAAAATTACTTATGTTGTTTAATTGAATAAATAGTCACTGATAGTCACGACATAAAATAAAATTAAGCTTTTCATGAATAAAATTAGTGACCTCTTTCAATTGCTATCTAGTCATGGTTTTTTACTGTAACAAAACCGTGACAATATACATTTTGCACTATGCATATATACTTTTTCTTGAAAATCGGCTGGGGGGTTATAGCACCAGCTTGACACCATGTGGACAAGTCGCTGCGTGTGTGCACGTGTACAATCTAGATGAAAAACAAAACTAAGCTTATATATACACATACAAAACAATCTGATATGAATCATCTTTAGAGCCGGTTTGATATATATATATATATATATGAGTCAATATTTCTTAAGAACTGTTTTTAGATTAACTAATTTAAGTATCATCCATTTTGATGGAGTAAACGGATGTATTTTTTCGTGTAACTTGGTTGAGATGATCTCTATAATGAGTAGATCATCTCCACCAAGTTTCATCAAACAACTCAACTAGAAAATATGTTAACTAATTTTTTTTATATATGGGTATTTTCTGCACGTTGAAATTTTAGATATTTAGTTAACTCACTTCTTGATTTAGTTTTTTGATGGAATTTGGTGGAGATGATCTATTCATTATTGAAATCATTTCTGTCATGTTTCATGAAATAGTTCATATGTTTATCTCTCGAAATAAATGGTCCTTAAATTAATTAATTTAAAGACGGTTCTTAAGATAATGAGACTATATATATCTAAAAATCTTGGGGATATGATCGAGGTAAAATCATATCCCCATATACAGATCTAACGTTTATTTTTAATCACTACGCAGGGAGTGAGAAGTATAGTAGTAATCCATACCACTTACCTGGTGGGCTCAGCTCTTCATATTTGGGGAAGCCGAGCATATAACACTGATGACAACTCTCATAACAATTGGTAAATAACACAATAACACTATATATATATAAAATATACTTATCTTACTTTATATATGCATTTTAATTTATGTTATTGTTTGTCAATATTAAGAACATCTATAGCATGATCGTATAATTTTATTTTGTGTAAAATTTACGCTTGTAAGAGTTTTGGTTTCCATTGGTACTTTGGAAATGAGTTTTGTCTGTGTAAAATGGTTGTAAAATACACCATAATTTACAAAATTATGTTAGATTTCCTCATTCCTCTCAAATATTTTTTATTTTTATTTTTATGAACTTGTAAAATGTGATAAATTTTAATGCTTACTAAAAAATGCATATATCAAATCTACTCATTGAGACTTATAAATCAAGGTCTATTGTGATTGTAAGATTATGTATAAAGAAATCCGATAAATAAAATAATAAATAATTGCATAAATAATTATCTTGCACGTGTTTTGCGCGTATCTTATTGTTTCTTTTAAATTTTACACAAAGGCTCACAAAAGTACTATTGTTGGAGCATATCCTTTTTAGACTTCAACCTTTGCATAAAAGTGAATTGATTGATGGGATATATAGAACAATTTTTACACAATCATTGGAGATTGGCGCTCTAATAATCTCTTTAATTTTAATTGATTTGCAATAGGTTCATGGCATTCTTAACACTTGGAGAGGGTGGCACAACAACCATCACGCCTTTGAGTACTCTGCTAGACAAGGATTGGAATGGTATGAAGTTGATTTTACATGGTATTTGATCAAGCTACTCGACGCGTTCGGATTGGTAAAAGATATAAAATTGCCAACGAAGGCCCAGAAGAAGAAGATGCTCGAACGATGGAACTGATTGAAACTATCCCTCTATAACATACAATATATATATATATATATATCTACGGAAAATTTCTGGAACAGACTGGTATAGTGTTTGGTGACACTTCTTTTGTCTTCAAACATCTCCTAATGTTTTGACAACAAAAAAAGGTCACTAAAACGGAAAGGTCTGTACCAGTTCCGAACTCTACTAATATATACGTAATGTACACCTTTGTCTTATGTTGTTTGTCTAATAATATAAAAATAAATAAATTATTGTATGAGAATACAATTAATTAAATAAGTAATGACGTACATAATGTAACATATTGTGAAGAACTTGTTGTATTGTTCTTATCAGTGGTGGAGCTAGGATTTGGACCAAGTGAGGGAGAAATTCAAAGTACACCAAATAATATTTAAAGTCTCAAATTTTAATGCAAACATAATAGCATTAACAATAATAGTTCATAAAGCTAAAATAGTAAATGCGAACAAGTATGAGAACTTAAATTACAATAACATTATATGGTTTTTCGTATTTTGGAAGTATTGCAATACTTCCTAAATCACAATAGAACTAATATTTAATAATTAGAGGTTTAAAACTAATCACAAAATATTCAACAATTAATCAAATAATTAATAGTTCAAGAAATACACTTAATATTATGCAATTAATAAAGATATAATATAATCCCTAATTTTGAAAAGTGGATCTAGAAATATTACCTCGGAGCGGTGGAGCTTGTTGTGGAAAAATAAACAATTGGAGAGTGGAGGTGGAGCAGTGGTGGTGTGGAGGAGTGGAGGTGGAGGATGAAAGGAGCTTAGCAGAGAAGTTAAATAAAAAGAGATGGCTGAGATGAGAGAAAAACCCGAGAGTGTGAGAGAAGAAGAAATAAAAGTGAGAAAAAAGAGCTTCGTGGGTTCGGTTTATTGAAAGTTTTAATTTTTTTTACACTTAGATACTCTCAAGTATATGTTTCACATATAAGTCCCAATATATTTTTTTCATAAAATACCCCAAATATAATAAAAAAAATTCAAAACCAAGTGAGGGTACTCCCCCCGCTTGTCCTTTAATAGCTCTGCCTATGGTTCCTATATATGTATATGGTACTATCTTCGTGCATTTTTTTAATTTTTTTTAACTTCCACTCTTAGATTGGACGCATGTTAACTGTACATTTATTTATTTAGCGCAAAATTGAACCGTAAACTATTTAATCAACTTTATTATCAAACTAAGAAAAATACTTCTATACTGACAAGTGCACATCTCTCATTACTAAGAGGTTATGAGTTGAAAATCGAAGTGATCAGTTTCATCAGGTAATTAAAAAAGAGTATGCTGGTCTCGTCTATCTAAATTGAAACACAACTTATTATCGCCAAAACACATGGTAGGCCCATGACTTTATTGTATAGTACTTTCAATAGGAGATTGGTCAATGAATGAAGGTATTACCCTAATCGGTAGGAAACTAAAAACTTAGTTATATTTTTCTATCAAAAAGTTAACTTTTTTCACACTTTTCAAAATTCATTTCACTTTACTTTCTCTCTCTATAAATTTTTTAAAATATCATAACTTTAAATCAAAAAATCGAAATTAGATAAAAAAAATATATATTTGAAAATTACTCATCAAGATCTATAATATAAGTTTTGTAACACCCCATTTTTCTATTTCCGAGTTAATCTTTCTCTTAAGCTCGGTGAAGGCCTAACCTCCATCAAAGCATGAACTTTTGGGTTTCGGAACCTTCTTGGTTGGTTCAATACTTCTAGTATGTCATCATAGTTCTATTAAGTTTGTAAGAGATATCGTTTCGTAATTCGGGTGCTCCGAATTGGAATCAAGATATTAATAGCGTGTTTCCACTTTACGCGATTTCTTAATTTTAGTCAACTTCGAGGTATCGTAACTTTTCGTTCCTTACCCGATTAAGCTCATGTTTGCGCATATGTTTAGGCTTTGATCCAAGCTACAACTTTTTGTGTTTTGACCAAAAGTCAATTCATGCTCCTTGTTGGTCAAAACAGTGTGCGAAGTAGGTCAGTTAGCAAAAATATGACCGTTCGGTAACGTCGTGGCAGAACGCTGTCTTTGCTGAATTTTTGGGAATTATCTATCCATAATTTGGGGAAACTTCCTCTTAGGAAATTGTAGATATTTGGATTAGCTTTACGTGGACATACAAATCACCAAAATCGGAGTCTCGAACGAAAAGTTATGGGCGAATTACGAGCATGCACCAGAGCTCAAAAAGTTATAGCGCGGACCGATATTGGGTTTTTGGCATACCGGTCCGGCAAGGAAATCTGAGCCGTTTGAGTATTTTAAACTGACCTTTACACCCATATTTCGAACCCAACCCTTAAAATACTTTAGAGAGAGATGAGAGCTCATTTTTAGGGGAAGTTTGAGAAATCTTTGGGTACCCATCATCATACACAAAATCCTCATCAAACCAACACCAAATCAACTGCTCTCATCACTATTCATCATCTTCTTCATCCTTCTTTCCTCCATGGTACGTTAGGGCTTGAAGCGTATGATTAGAGATTTTGCGATTTAGCAGTTCTTAGCTCGATTCAGCCCTTCAAGTACAATGACATAGCTTCCTTAAGGTGGGAATCTAACCTTGAACCTATTTTATAACTTATGTTGTTGGATATGATTTTACCACAAGTTTACATAAAAACCTAACCTTCCAAAAGGAGTTGTTGAGGATATGTAAATTACCTCTCTATGATGTTGAGATTGATGTCTGACTAGTCAACATATATATATAATTAAAACACATGTTTTGATAAGAAATTACGGCTATTCCTTGATTTTCACAAAACCCACTTGGAACCCACTTATTGTTAATAATTCTTGTTAAAAGCTTAACGATTACTCCTAAGGGTTCAAGTGGTGGTTTTGCTCTACAAAACCCGTATTGTGTGTTATTAAATTGATTAAAAGGTTTGGTATGAGATTTCCCTCGTTGGTTATACAAATGATGTTTCTTATGATAAAGATAAACTATGTATATGGCACAATGACTACTTAAAAGAGCTTGTTGATATGTTGTTGGGATTATACGATGGCAGTAATCGATGATTGGTCCCAGGTTTGTCTCTAATTATTGGGGCTAGAAGTTGGGACATAGTCTCCTGGGTGCAAGACCCGAAACCGTGCACGGAAACGAATGGAGGCCCTGCTACTGCTTGGGTGAAAGGCCATGAAACGCAAACCCGAATGTACGCTTGGATAGTGGTGAGATTTACTAATTACGGCTCAAGATTTATGAGATAAAAATATGATAATTGTGCCATAGGTTTTATTTGATATCGGGTATGCTTATACGCGGATTTTCAAAGAAAATTATTCTTTCTTAACTATTATATATACACATATGTGAAGGATTCCTTATAATTTTACAAAAAGATTTTCCGAGCATTGTCTTTACACAAAGCCCATTATTTATATATATGATTCCCACTGAGTCTGTTTGACTCACCCCCATTTATTTTCCATCCAGATTTCTCTGCAGGTTTTCTCTGAAAATGGGAGAGTGAAGATGCGTCCTCCTAGACTGCCTCTATACCATCTCTTAGAATTTGTCAATAAGATATGTATTGGGTTATTGCATAAAACTCATGTTTGATATGATATTTAAACATTGTAATTGGGACCTCGTTGAAGGCTAGTTATATAATTTTAGGATCTCTCTTGTTTGGTGAAAGGCTTACATGGTATAAGAGAACGTTCTAACTCATTGAAATGTGAAATTTTAAGTTTCTCACAGGAATTATATTCCGTTAAACAACCGTCAGCGTACGGCATCTGTGATTAACCGGGTCTTGGAGGATGGATCCTCTCAACGGGATTCGGGGCGTCATAAGTTTCATTATGACTAATTTTTGAGGTTTTTAATGAGTTTTTTGAATTGATTGAAAAATAGGCCAATAAAAAATCACTTTTCAACCGACTTTCACACTTTTCAACAATTCAAGTTAGAAATTCAACCAAACAGGACCATAAAGTCCAAAATTTCTCAAGTTGTTGTGGTGTCAATTATTGAAGACATTACCTCCACTGCTGATGTTTGATTCCCTTTAAAAATACTTGTAACTAAAAACAATCAATTTCTCGAGTGGGAATTAATCCTACTTTAAAGTAAATGTGGAGATTGATACTTCGTGACAAAAAAAAATCATAAATTATGTGTGTAAAAAAAGTTATCAATATATACATTAGTTGATGAACATGAATTTATTAATTAGTTGACTACTTGACTAATTTAAGTTATATCAAATCAGCCAGACATGTGGCTGGGGGCATCATTTCTTATTGTATCCCTATGATGCCTGCAATAGGTCATAACGTTCGCCGGGTGGCTGTTAGCAAAAATGTGATAATCAAATCATAAACCGAAAATTAACAAATTAAATATAATTGAAAACTGAGTCTTGTGTTTCACATAATCTCCTTAAAACAATTATGCCACCTCTCGTGGTGCTTGAGGCTTGCAATGGCATTTGTCTCCCATGATGAAACGTATTTGTGTACGAGCTTATCACCAACTGAAGTAAAACTAATCTAGAGAAAAAGAGTGAATTCGTGAAGTAGTGTGTGTTGAATTGTGTGGAATAAGGTCTCAAGGCCACTAATTTATACAAGAGGAGGACCCTGGCGAACGTTCCGATCCCCTGCGCCTGGGTGCGCGAGAGAGAACCTTATTTTCTTAGAATCTTATGAGCTAGTGAAAGTGATCTTTTATAAACTCACAATTTTTTCCCAAAGTTCCAATGTGGGACTTATCATTTCCCATTCCATTTTTCATCTCAAATAGCTCACTTTGGGTGATAATTTCTCATTCACCCCATATCCGTTTTGAGCAAACAAATATATGATTTTGACGTACTCATGGAGGAAGCACAAATAAATTATTTTTTTTCACAACCGAGTGTGAATTCCCGTTTAAAATTTCCCTCAAAATGGCTAAAAAATGACTTTAATGTAATATTTTTCCAATAGTGGCTATATTGGAGCATGGTCCCCATAAATTTTTTACAGAACTCTTGTATATAAAATAGCAAAGAAGATTGGTCCAAGATTTAAAGCTATCTTTACTCAAACTCATTATATTTAACAAATTAGTGAATACCCTTATTTTTAGGATTTAATCCAATTGTTTTGATTTTAGCACATATTCAAAAATATTTCTTTTCCAATATTCAAACTTTCTCAAGACTAATCTGTCTAAATTGTCCTTATTGAACGATAAGGTTGCTATCTTCCTTCATTTTTAGGCACTATATAATACAATTAATAATGGATATTATCAAGTCCAATTGTATATATCATTAGTCTTAATACAATTAATAATAGATATTTATGACAAATGCGTATATATCTCTACTAAAATTAATTTTTAAATCAATTAAATAACACACAATACAAATGAATTAAAGGCTACATCTCCCTCTACAAATACAACCTGTTATTCGTTTATTTATGCAAGATTTGAAGATTGACACATAGTTCTGGTGGTGCATACCCTCCATTACGAAGAGGAATATAGCAGTTTACAGCATCAATTAGCAACGCCAAAGTCTAGTGTACGTGGCGAAATATGGATCCACAAAATTCATTGTAGATTTATGTATCGTCGCAATCATCCAACATATGATCCAAGTGACCACCGGTAATCTTTTATTTAATTTGTACATGAATAATGATTGTTATTATGTTCATTCTAAGGTCAATAAATTCATTCTTCCCACTCTTTTGAATCCCTCTATTTATATTCCTTTATGTTTAACATTATTGATTTTGATGTTTGTACCATGACTGTATTTTTTAATTTACTTATGTAATGTCCTTTTAATATTGTTTTTAGTTGGACTTGTGTAATGTCTTTTTTATATGGATGTGTTCTCAATTTTACTTGTGTAATGTCTTTTTAATTATGACTGCATTTTTAGTTTTATTTATATGCAATATTTACTAGTAATATGTCTTCCAAATGCCCCGAGTTTTAATGTTTGATATTTTTGATTTGACTATTTATTTTAACTTGTGTGTAATATTTACGTTTAAGATATCTTGTATATGCCACAAGTTTAATATTTGATATTTCATATTTAGTGCAAGCCAACTTCTTAATTTTTTAGTATATATTTATCCCAAGGCAATTAACAATTATAAAAAGTTGTCACTTGTAGTTTATATTAAGAAATTTCAAATTTGAAACTTAAAAATTTTAATTTAAAATCATAAAAGTCCCTAAAAGATATATATTATAGCAACAACTAAATATAATATTAGGTGAATAATAAATTTAAATTTGAAATGTTTAAAAAAGATAAGATGGGAAACACATAAAAGAAAAGAAAAAACACAATAAAACCATTTATAAAATATGTTATAAGTAAATATCCACACCTTTGGACCAATTACTAGTTTTTCAAAATTGAGTGGGTTAAAAGCAAAACATTTTGAATTTTCTAGGTTAAGAACAAAGGGCCCTGCATAAAATATGTAGGCGTATAATGTGTAAGGTCAATAAACTCTTGGACTAGTTGCTCATAATAATAAAGATTGATTGTGCTAGAGTATAGTTAATTGATAGTGAGAGAAATGGAATGAATCAAACGAGAGAGAGAGAGAGAAAGAGATTTTATTAGATCATGATTACCTCAACTAATAGATAGTAGGTTTGGCGTATGTCCACCATTTGGTTTGTACTTCTTATATATGTTGAAAAACAATGGAGTGCAAGAATTTGGATTTATGCATGTAGATTCATGAGTTATGAATCGCTTGTGTACCCCTGTCCTATTTATAATACATAGGATTATGGTATAGAATTTGTATATGGAAGTGTTTGATTAGGAAACAAATACTGAAATACATATAACTTGAAAAGAAAAAGGGAAGAAGAAAAACCAAAGCAAGCATTTTGTGTGTGAATAGTCTCACATAGGAGAGATGTGACCTTTCATGGGTTTCTATAAGGGGGAATTTGGCTAAGGGCTTGAGTCCTTTGGGGATTAGACTTGTGCACTATTGGGTGATGACTTGGATGGTGTGGTTCACCACACGTGCGCCGACCAAACAGGTCAGGCTCGGGCTTGCTTTATGTAAAATATTATCTTTTTAGACAAAATTCATTTGAAAATTTTTATTTATCAAAAATAAAATTATATTTTGAATTTCAAAAATTAAAAATTGAAAGGCTTTTAATCCAATCTCTTCAGCCATTAGTTTGGATAGCTCCCTGTGACGCCCCGAAATCCCGTTTAAAGGTTTGTACCTCCGGGACCCGGTTAGCCACGGAGTCGTACGCGACGACGGGTGATCAGGTGCAAAATTTAGAATTTTATATCACAAACAGGCTAAAGTAATAAAGTCATTTTAAAAGAAATTCTGGCATGTGAGTTTGTATTATTAATAAAACCATTTCCTGTCAAATAGCTTACATTACTAAAATAATATCTCCACATCTGTAATTTGTTAAATAAAAGGCACAGTACATTACAAGTGATCCCTTTAATAGGGTTCCAATCATATACAAATACTTTACATATATGCTTAAGAGTTTAAAACGATACAATTATATACTTAAACAAAGAATACACAATCGTTTCCCACGACTTTAGTAATCCAATCTTCAGAGCTATCTAGACTCGATGGCGCACCATTTCCCCGGTTATACCTGCAAAACCTAGTTTGGAAAATGGGAGTGAGCCAAACGGGCTCAGTGGGAACTATAAGGTTGTACAAGAAAATAATTGGAAATCATGCATGCCATGCCATGTATTATAATGAAAATAGTTTATGTGCTGCTCTCTGTAATAAACCATCTCTGAATAGAAACGTGTATATATAACTGTAAACACATATATGTATATAAACAATTAAGAAGCAGCCAATGCACAGAAAACTTTCGTGAAATAATGTATGATGTCCCCAACCCAAAGTATGAGAAAAGCAATGTAAGTATACATATACGTCATCGTACAGTATATGCCACAACACCGCGACTAGATCTATCACATCAATCACATATATCAAACTCACGTCTAGGATTTTCATAAATCTACTGTGCAGAGATAGCCGCAACTCGGTTTCTTCTGCCCAAGGCAGGGACCACCTACCAGGTCCACCTAGACGCTACCTCACGCAGCCACACAGGCATACGCTACCTCACGCCGCCATAAAGGCGCACGCTACAATAATACTCACGTAGCCACCAAGGCTATACGCTACCGGTAATCACCATCTATCTAGTACGAACGGTGTGGCCATCCGCTAATCAATACCAAATAATCATAAATGCATCAAATCAATGAAATCATAATAATATAGAATCCAACCGAAGTAGGTATGAATATACATACATTCCATATGTATTTGTATAGCTCGTATATATATATATATCTATTCATGATATGTGTACATATGCATATTGTATAACATATAGTGGTATTGCTGTTGTACTTGAGCTAGGCTTGCCAGGTCCGTCAACTAATGGCTCAGTTAAAAGATCATGAATTTGGGAGGAATTATATGTGTTCAGTCAACGTGGCACCAAAGCCAAATATAATGTAGTTCTCATAGTATATGCAATCTATATAGACCTCCCCTTTACACCATAATGCTTTGATTATATTTAAAACGGTTATAATCATGCCCAGCACAGTTACTGACTGGCCAAATAAGTAACAAAACTCATAATATATAAACCAACAGTCAAAGTACAACAAAAATATCACCAATAAGAGTAATCAAGGCCGTAGCCTACTTTTGAGACCAAGTATAGCAGTGTATGTATGTGTATTAGAGTACACAGTACCCTATCGTATCCGTACATAAGGGTTTTGTACAAATCTTACCAAAAACAATATAGAAATTAGGGCTTATCATAAAATCCGCTTTTTATATATGTATTAAGTTCAAATCAAACAAAGAATCAAGAGAAATAGCCCAAACCCCCATGAACATGAAACTTTGAGTAAAAACCCTATGTTCTGATTGATTTGGTGTGAATATGTTATAATAAGTTGAAAAGGAGTTTAAATATTGTTGCCCACCTTAGGAGGGTCAATCCCTCGAAGTATTGCAGAAGAATCGAGCCAGAACCGCGTAAAAGCGAAAATCCCCAATTTCTCTTCAAAACCCTAGCTATGGTGGATTTGGATGGAGAATGTGGTGAAGATGATGATGGAGAAGATGATGATGGTGTTGTTTTGATGCGGAACGAAGCACCTTAGAAGATCGCGAGATTTCCCTGAAAATCGCCCTCAATCTCTCTCTAAAAGCTCTCCAATTGGTTGGGTGAAAATGAGAAGGAAAAGGGAGGAAATAAGCTTAAAAACTCGCCCAGATCGATGTAGTCGACTACATCAAAACTCATGTAGTCGACTACCACTATCCACAGCACACAGTTTTGCTGTTTGGTCAAAGTCTTAACTTCACGCCCAATTTTGGCCATCGAGGAGTAAGAATTGGGTCTCGTCCAAAACACGAAAGTTGTAGAGGGCATTAAAATGAAGACATGGCCGAAAACGGGGACTCATTTGGAGTTCGGATGAGGAAGTTATGGTCATCCAAAGTCGGGTAAAAATAATTTATCGCGTAGGTTCCAAACTTGTGATTTTCGAACCGATTTCCGTCCGGACTACCCGAAATGACTTAGGGTCATTATAACACACTTAAATAAGTTAATATGACTTGTTGGAGGTTTCCAAACCATTCCAACCTTTCCAAAACCCAATTTAGCCATCCGGAGCCCGATTATGCCTTATACGCGACTTAGGCCGTGATTCGCAAGCGATAAAGAAACCGGGTGTTACAATCTCCCCTCCTTAATAAATTTCGTCCTCGAAATTCCCGTAGGATAGCTTACCAACCCAAAGCACAAGTAGTCTAAATTTTTACACAGTTGCCCTTCCTTAAAAGAGAAGACTACAATAGTCAATGAGGAAAGATTCCGAACTCAAAGATCAAAACAACAAGAATAATATTATCAAATGATAGTGAAAAGAGACCGCATGACTAAAGTTATCCAAGTCTTTAACAAGCCACAACCTCTATAAGAGTTTCAATGGAAGGAGATACTGATCAAACATGAGGGTTTTCAATCGCTAATACACATGAACAAAGTAGCGGAAGATAGATATTTCCTTATACACCATATCTCTTATCTAACTTATCGTGCAATGCGTCAATCTTGTCTTCACCAACTCAGTGTCAAACCACCATGTTCTTCAACCCAATATAGGCACTTTGCTCAAAATTCGCTCTTAATGGCTTTAGAAGTTTCTAGCTTAGGAAACCTATGATGATCATATTACAATACGGGGTGATTACAATTTCGTAACAAGAGATTAAGTTGGTAATCCTCAAATAAGCTCTCAAGTGACAGTAAGTTTCCAACACGGAAGGGTTGTCAGTGTCTTATTACTCCCAAAAAGGTATCATCTCTAAGGAATCATAGAGTGACTGATGGGTCCAAAATGAAGTGTCAGGTCTACTTTACGGTATATCGATAGCCTGAATCTAATTTCCGTATAATTGGGAGGATATAAGCCAATCTCCCAAAAGTTAAATAAAAACAACTCTCAATTCGGTTGTGATAACTGTAGTGTTATCTAGCCCGTAAACACATAGCTCCACACAAGGTTAGAGGCACCGGACCAAAATCATTAACATTTGAGTATGGAAATCAAATTTCGTACTCTACTTGAAATTTTGAACTGAATTCCAATTCCACCCAATCAGAACAAGCAGACGAGGAGAAATGCATGGATCGATTTCCAAAAGATGAATCTGAATACCCACAAAATTCAGAATTCAAATTCTTAGGAGGTCGTTTCAAAATACAAGTGGTAGTTATACTAACAAGTGCATTCCTAGCCCTGAATGTCTCATCTTAGCCTAGATGAATTTTCTGAACTGAGAATGAAATTTTAATGGACATCAAGTAAACTTTAGACAAAGAAAATAGGCACACTGAGAGCTCGCTAAATTATAGAGAATGCTTGAAGTCCTCTCATCTGAATAAGTGATCCCGTGATCACTTCGTAATCATGACCCCAACTATTCCACTAATAATCCTGGACGTGGAGTATCGCAACTCACAGTCATGAATCGACTGACATGGTATGAATACTGCATATCCAACTATAAGGAATTCCTCGTAATGCATCTGTCATGCATAGCATTTCCAATAAAAGAGATTTATAGGATTTTACCTTGTCTTCCCCTTAACAAGCAATAAACACATATCTCTGGAAAATCTGTTGGGGATTTCCACTATACAAAGAGCAAAAGTGATACACGTATAGTATGCTAGCATGATCTTAGGAGAGTTCATACTCCTTCAAAGGATGTAACTCATATGCAATAGAATAATTCAGACTGTTCTTCCCCGAGCCAGAACAAGCTTTAACACACCCAAATATATATATATAGTTGTAAGACGGAATGGAATAGCGGCAGAAATAAGGTCTACTTATCTCAATCGAGTGTCGTCTCCCCTCCTTAAAGGGTTTGTCCGTGGTATCAATATGGCTTGAATCTGGAGTGCCACTTCAGATCCCAACTAGAATCACGAGGGGAATGAGAAAGTCTCAAGCTTGAAATGTTTACCTCATCATCATCTGAACTATTGAATTGGGGTAGGAGAAATTCTCACTAGAACACGCACTCCGACTTAACATATGATTTCTGCTTCAAATCTCCTTTTAGAGAAACTTGTTTTTAACTAGCATAAACAACACTCTAATTAGATGTCCACATAGGAGGTTGGGAACGATTTCTCGAAAATGCTCATCTCGCTGAGGCTGACTCAACAAGGGTCAAGCAAGGGTACACCTCATGTCTCAGAGGCACTGTACCTTTCTAGAATGAGGAGAATTCAAAAACTGAGTTCACTAATCCACCTTTGATATTTCATCATGCTATTATGGAGTAATTCGAACCAATCTCCTCTATTAGGGTAAACGCAATCATAATCAACTTGAATGTGTACCCAAAACTCCACTTGAAAACAACAAAGGAAATGAAATAGAAGAGCATCAAGTTCTACTAAGGGTTCAGCTCCTTTTTACCACGAGATACAATTGTTAAACAAACACTCTCCTTCAAGATTTACCAAGGGAGTTCACTTCTAGTCCCTTTACAAACCAAATTCTCAAAGTCCCAATGCAGTATACTTAACAAAGGAAAAAGGCTTACAAAAGAAATAGTCACCCTAGCCTCAATTCAAGAAGTCCACAGGCTTTCACTGCGTTACTCTGATAGGTTCCCCTAATAAAAATGGAAAAGAATTGTGCTTCAGACGAATTCGTTGTGGGTTCCTTATCGCGAAGGAAGAATGGGCCTACAGCTCCTAAAGGTGGAATGTGTAGTGGATACCATGAAAGATTCTCTATTATCACTTTAAGGAACAAGGCATAACACATCTTTACTGAAGACAAGGTTTGCTAAACTGGTTCTCGTTCCCAATTGTACTCACATGACAAACAAAATGAGAATTCGATTCTAAAATAGGCATATTCAATGCTTTTCCCCAGACAGGAACACCTACAACCAACCATTCTTGAAAGACAATTTATATAAAGTAAGTCTTACTTTGGTCGTATGCCTTTTTATTCCAAGGAATAGCACACCCCAGGCACAAACGAGGCATCGGCGTCCATAAGAAAATCCATTCATACATCCATATCGAATCAAGACTCTTAGGATAAGGTACATAGGCATACACAACCAAACTGTACCAGCCTCCATTATTCCATATTAAGTTTAGACTCAGGAGATAGGATATAAGTACATGCGTGACTAAACTTGGTCATTCTCATATATTCCATGTAGTTTTTCAAGAAAATTTGATCACCATACCACCATAAAATAATCATTCTGCCAAAGAGATCTCGTAAGCCAAATGATGTCTAGAACAGGGTAAAAGTCTACTCGTAACAGTGTAGTCAATCTGAACATGATCCACAGATTCCCTCTCTCGTAACTAGACTTACAAGTCCGAACGCGGCCGTACAGATATAGAGGAACGATCATCCACGTACTAAGTTCACCCCTCTAGAAAATCAAAGAAGAAGCAATGGGGTAAACACGAGGAATAGGACTTTAGCAGCCACTCTCCTGCGAGTATGCCACGTTCTAGCCTCAGTCAGCAGTAGTGGACTGGTGGTTTATCAGATAATCAACCGTTGGCCGGCGGATGACTATAACATAATCCATCAGTCGCCTTTTGCTCACTTAATGGCAGAACTAATCCAGATCACAAATCGTATATGTGAAACAGATGATATAGGAGCCAATGACATAGATAATTTACGAAAGAGGCCGAAATAATTAATCAAGAACTTTGTGAATGGACGTAGCCAAGACAAGCCACATCTCCTTTCACAATTCTCCCATTTTCCAAATATCCTAACGGTAGAATCCTATCGCATGAAAATGTATATCAATCTTCCGAGGAATACCATAACTACACGCACCCCGAATCTCGGATCTACCCATTAATCCCCCGAAGAAAACATCAAACCTATAGCTCTGATACCAACTTGTGACGCCCCGAAATCCCGTTTAGAGGTTTGTACCTCCGGGACCCGGTTAGCCACGGAGTCGTACGCGACGACGGGTGATCAGGTGCAAAATTTAGAATTTTATATCACAAACAGGCTAAAGTAATAAAGTCATTTTAAAAGAAATTCTGGCATGTGGAGTTTGTATTATTAATAAAACCATTTCCTGTCAAATAGCTTACATTTAACTTAAAATAATATCTCCACATCTGTAATTTGTTAAATAAAAGGCACAGTACATTACAAAGTGATCACTTTAATAGGGTTCCAATCATATACAAATACTTTACATATATGGCTTAAGAGTTTAAAACGATACAATATGAATACTTAAACAAAGAATACACAAGTCGTTTCCCACGACTTTAGTAATCCAATCTTCAGAGCTATCTAGACTCGATGGCGCACCATTCCCCGGGTAATACCTGCAAAACCTAGTTTGGAAAATGGGAGTGAGCCAAACGGGCTCAGTGGGAACTATAAGGGTTGTACAAGAAAATAAGTTGGAAATCATGCATGCCATGCCATGTATTATAATGAAAATAGTTTATGTGCTGCTTCTCTGTAATAAACCATCTCTGGATAGAAACGTGTATATATAACTGTAAACACATATATGTATATAATACAATTAAGAAGCAGCCAATGCACAGAAAACCTTTCGTGAAATATATGTATGATGTCCCCAACCCAAAGTATGAGAAAAGCAATGTAAGTATACATATACGTCATCGTACAGTATATGCCACAACACCGCGACTAGATCTATCACATCAATCACATATATCAAACTCACGTCTAGGATTTTCATAAATCTACTGTGCACAGAGATAGCCGGCAACTCGGTTTCTTCTGCCCAAGGCAGGGACCACCTACCAGGTCCACCTAGACGCTACCTCACGCAGCCACACAGGCGTACGCTTCCTCACGCCGCCATAAAGGCGCACGCTACAATAATACTCACGTAGCCACCAAGGCTATACGCTACCGGGAATCACCATCTATCTAGTACGAACGGTGTGGCCATCCGCTAATCAATACCAAATAATCATAAATGCATCAAATCAATGAAATCATAATAATATAGAATCCAACCGAAGTAGGTATGAATATACATACATTCCATATGTATTTGTATAGCTCGTATATATATATATATCTATTCATGATATGTGTACATATGCATATTGTATAACATATAGTGGTATTGCTGTTGTACTTGAGCTAGGCTTGCCAGGTCCGTCAACTAATGGCTCAGTTAAAAGATCATGAATTTGGGAGGCATTATATGTGTTCAGTCAACGTGGCACCAAAGCCAAATATAATGTAGTTCTCATAGTATATGCAATCTATATAGACCTCCCCTTTACACCATAATGCTTTGATTATATTTAAAAGGGTTATGATCATGCCCAGCACAGTTACGGACTGGCCAAATAAGTAACAAAACTCATAATATATAAACCAACAGTCAAAGTACAACAAAAATATCACCAATAAGAGTAATCAAGGCCGTAGCCTACTTTTGAGACCAAGTATAGCAGTGTATGTATGTGTATTAGAGTACACAGTACCCTATCGTATCCGTACATAAGGGTTTTGTACAAATCTTACCAAAAACAATATAGAAATTAGGGCTTATCATAAAATCCGCTTTTTATATATGTATTAAGTTCAAATCAAACAAAGAATCAAGAGAAATTAGCCCAAACCCCCATGAACATGAAACTTTGAGTAAAAACCCTATGTTCTGATTGATTTGGTGTGAATATGTTATAATAAGTTGAAAAGGAGTTTAAATACTATTGTTCCCACCTTAGGAGGGTCAATCCCTCGAAGTATTGCAGAAGAATCGAGCCAGAACCGCGTAAAAGCGAAAATCCCCAATTTCTCTTCAAAACCCTAGCTATGGTGGATTTGGATGGAGAATGTGGTGAAGATGATGATGGAGAAGATGATGATGGTGTTGTTTTGATGCAGAACGAAGCACCTTAGAAGATCGCGAGATTTCCCTGAAAATCGCCCTCAATCTCTCTCTAAAAGCTCTCCAATTGGTTGGGTGAAAATGAGAAGGAAAAGGGAGGAAATAAGCTTAAAAACTCGCCCAGATCGATGTAGTCGACTACATCAAAACTCATGTAGTCGACTACCACTATTCACAGCACACAGTTTTGCTGTTTGGTCAAAGTCTTAACTTCATGCCCAATTTTGGCCATCGAGGAGTAAGAATTGGGTCTCGTACAAAACACGAAAGTTGTAGAGGGCATTAAAATGAAGACATGGCCGAAAACGGGGACTCATTTGGAGTTCGGATGAGGAAGTTATGGTCATCCAAAGTCGGGTAAAAATAATTTATCGCGTAGGTTCCAAACTTGTGATTTTCGAACCGATTTCCGTCCGGACTACCCGAAATGACTTAGGGTCATTATAACACACTTAAATAAGTTAATATGACTTGTTGGAGGTTTCCAAACCATTCCAACCTTTCCAAAACCCAATTTAGCCATCCGGAGCCCGATTATGCCTTATACGCGACTTAGGCCGTTATTCGCAAGCGATAAAGAAACCGGGTGTTACACTCCCACACTACCACATCGTGTTTTTCTCTCACATAACTTAACTGAAGGATTTTTCTTCTTTAAAAAATTCATCTTCTTCCTCAATTTAATACAAAAAAATTCATTCATCTTCTATCTTTCCTAGCTTCGAAAAAAAATTATTCCAATTTTTCTGGCCTCTGGCAGGATTAGTTTTTCAATTTCAATCAAGTCATTAAAGGGCGTTAGTTTTTTTTTAATTTCCCGTCATGCAAGGGAAATCGAGACAAAAGGAATATGCGCTTGTTGTAACATGGTGTCGGCGTGGCCTATTCGAACTGCTAGTACAAACACAGAACATAGCCAAGAAATATCTAAAAGAAAGCAACCTAATCCGCGACTCAACCCAATGTTTCCTAATTCTCGAATTTTTTTGTAAATTCATTATATTCGTATTTTGTAGTTCTAATTTCCAACAGGAGTTATTTGTGGCACTTTCATTGTGTCAAAGGATTGTGCATATCTCTTTTGAATTCAAATTATTTTCCTTATCTGATCTTTAACCGACTCTAGAGAGTGTGAGAACTCGCGCTTTCGACGCCGGCTCTGGATGGGCGACGATTCCGTATTGCTTTGAAAATTGATTTTGAAAAGAATGAGAGTCACCAGTTTGTTTTGCTAAACAAACAAAAGGTTTATGTAAAAGATACATATTTATGGACTAAATATCCTCTTATATAGAATGTATGTGAAACCAGTTGATTCAAAGGTTTGAGGATTAAGTTACGAATTGGGAAGGTGTTAGGCACCCAATTCACCTTTTTGGTCTCTTGAGTAAGATATTCGCGTATTATAATTCAGCTATTGCATGCTATTGCTATTACTTTACAGCTTTCCATGGTTGTTTTAGAAACCAGGATTTTTGGGATGTGATGAAAACGATGTGTTTCCTAGCTTGCCCATGATTTTCGAAATAAGTGTGTGATTTGAAAAAAAGAGTTTAATAATATTAAATGCAATGAAACAAGTGATTTTGTAAAGTTTTGCGCTTTTCGAAAGCTGATTCGATGTGGAATCTTATTTGCAATTTGATATGAGGCGAGTTGGTCAATCGCGTTCCATAGTCTATTGATTAAACCGGTATAGATGGTGCTAGTGCTCTCATAATCGAGTGTTTATCACATATACACTACAATCTATTAGTTAGATTAGATATATAGTGATTATCGATTCCTTTGTATAAAAATATCGCTATTCCAGGATTTTGGAAAAGTACGAGAGTAATAATACTATTTTGGAATTGGATAAGGGTTTGTTATACGCCTTTAGTTTTGAAAAACAATTTGAAAAGGGGTTTTGAAAAATTATCAAGTAATAGTAATTATGCAGATAAAAGTATAAATTATAAAAATGACAAATAAATAAAAGAGTAGAGAGAAAATTATACCCGAGTCCTCTTGGAGGGAGAGAAGATGGGACTTTTGGTGCGTACCACAAGATCCCAGTGATTGTGGATGAAAAATACGAATGAAGGGGGGGTCTATTTATGGCTGAATAGAGATCTCTGGAGTCGCGGGAATATGCTGAGAATGTGCCAGGAATATTTTTTAATGATTCCTTTACCTTAGGGAATATTCTTTTTGTGTTGCCTTTGTCCCCACGCCATTTACTATTCACCTGGGACGGTTTTTCCTGTATCGGCCAAATGGAGCATCGGATTGATTTGATTTTTTAGCATGTTGTTCCCATAATAAAACCTATCTATTGACCAAATTTGAGCTCATTTGGACTTCAAGAAGGCCTCCATTTGATTAGCCGAAATGAACTCCCGATTTTTTAAATTCCTAGAGATTCGACCGTTGGATTGAATTGATTTTTGAGTATGTTACTTCTTATGGCACTATCTAATAACCCTCAAATATTGAGGATGATAAGAATTGGCTATGTCTCATTGTACAAGTTTTCACAAGATTAACGACTTTTGGTTCCGATAGCTTCCGATAATTCTCGTAACTTCTCATCCAGGTGTCCATTCTGCTTCTTTCTTTGACATGTATCACATATACATAGTATGTGTATATCTATGAATGCTCGTGCATACATGCGTGCTCATTTCCTAGAGATCGAAATTCTTGTGAAGGTCGCAAAATAAGATGTTCACAAACCCTCTCAGCTTAGGTTCTTTGTGAAGCAAATAAACTAGGTCGATAACGAGAAGGCATCATTTTGCAGCAGTCGCATGAATCCTATGTGCTATTTTGGAAATAATGCCATACAAATGATGCCGTGCTGTGCTCTTTATCTCCGCTATGGATGGATGGATGATTTCGGGATTACTTGGGTCATGTTATGTACTTCGCTGTGATGTGACAATTTTTTGCTAGCAATTTTAAACTTGTGTACTCCCATAGGCAAGGGAGGTTTTGTCAGTAATTTTCTCATGTACTCCCACAGGTAGGGATGATTGTGTTAACAATTCTAACTAGGTGTTGAGCTATTGTACTCCCACGGGAAGGGATGGTTCTATTAATAATTCTGATTTAGTATTGAGCTGATGTACTCCCACAGGCAGGAAGGGTTCTATCAACGATTTTTTTGTTAAACTGATGTACTCCCACAAGTAGGCACAGTTTCTTTATTAATTCTGATTTGCTGTTGAGTTGGTGTACTCCCATGGGCAGGGATGGTTCTTTCAACGATTTGCTGTTTGTTAAACCGATGTACTCCCACAGGTAGGAACGGTTCCGTTAACAATTATGATTCTATGTTGAGCTGATGTACTCCCACAAGCAGGGACGGTTATGTTAAAAATTCTGATTTGGTGTTGAGCTAATATACTCCCACAGGCAGGGATGGTTCTGTCAACGATTTTTGTTGAACTGATGTACTCCCACAGGTAGGGACGGTTCCATTAACAATTCTGATTTGGTGTTGAGCTGATGTACTTCCACAGGCAGAGACAGTGCTGTCAACATTTTTGTTAAACTGATGTACTTTCATAAGTAAGGACGGTTTCGTTAACAATTTTGATTTGGTTTTGAGATGATGTACTCCCATAGGCAGGGACGGTTCTGTCAACTTTAAAGTCTATATTTTGTTTGGCTTTATTCATTCGACAAAAACGCGTTTGCTTGTATGTTGTTTAAGTCATTCAAGATTACATCTGAAGAATTACAAGCAAGCCAAGTTACAGAAGCGATGCGTTGGAAGATATCGAAGTGGATACGATAAGCATTGGCATTTGAATTTAATTTTCTAGGTGATATTTTTACAAAAAAATCTTTTAACTTGAATAAATTTTTTTATTTTGTTTATTAGTGTTTTTCCTGCATCCGTAATATTTCAGCAATTCGAATTAATGAGAAAACGCTTGAATTATATTCTTAATATATTCCTAGAGTTGTCCCAAAAATTTGAGTCAAATTGAAGTTCAAACAAATTTAATACGCGAAAAAACAAAAAGAAAAATAATAGAAAAATTAATTAAAAAGAAAAAATATTTAATTAAATATATATATATATAAAGAATAAAGAAGGTTTGAAAAGTCAAATCTCATCTTTTTAAAAAATCACGTGTGATGTGCTTTTTAAACGTGTGGTTAGTTTTAATGTAGTGTCCTTTATCAACCCCACGTGTCCTTTTTGTAATGGTGGTGAATTTTGAATGTGTGGATTGCATTATTTTTACAAAGGGGTGGACTGGTCCACATGTTTGTAATGTGTACCAGTCCGGCGCATTTTTGGGCTCGAAATTGTTTTCTAATTTCTAATTTCTAATTCCCAAAGTGCGTGTGATTTGCAAACGGAGTTAAAAACATAGTGTGATACTGTGGCGAGTGATTCGTTGTGAACATGTTCGTGCGATTCGAATAGGAGGTATATACATGTAGAAGGTGGAGACTTTTGCAGGCGACTTGTGCGATTCAAGTTTTGTAAGTCTGTGTGATTTGTGATTAATCGAGTCTGTAAACCTTTGTACTTATAGTGGATTGTTGAGGATTAGTCCTGCACTGCAGGAATACCTCATTAATTCTTGTGTTTGCTTATCTGTTTAATTGCTTTATTATTTGATGCGCATTAAAAAGATTAAACAAGTTTTTCAGAATTAAATTCCATAGACTTTTAGGCTTTACCTTTTGATTCAATTAAAATTGATTTTTGAGAACCAACCGCCGAATAACAAACCTAGGGTTAATTAGTTTAATTCACTTCAGCACGCGCGCCCTGGCTCTTTTTTCATCAACGATTTTTGTTAAACTCATGTACTCTCACAGGCAAGGACGGTTCCATTAACTATTCTAATTCGGTGTAGAGCTGATGTACTCCCATAGGCAGGGATGGTTATGTCAACGATTTTTGTTAAACTGATATATTCCCACAGGCAGGGAATATTCCGTTAACAATTTTGACTCGGTGTTGAGCTGATGTACTCCCACAGGAAGGGACAGTTCTATCAACGATTTTTGTTAAACTGATGTACTCCCACAAGCAGGAACGGTTCCGTTAACAATTCTGATTCTGTATTGTGCTGATGTACTCCCACTGGCAAGGACAGTTCTATCAATGATTCTCATTCAGTTGTTGTGTTTGAACTGCATAAAGACGTAAGCCTCTGCTTTAGCGAAGTGTGTGGACCACGTAGAGGGGTGGCCCCCTGCTTTAACAAAGTGTGTGAACCGTGTAGAGGGGTGTACCCCCTGCTTTAGCGAAGTGTGTGGACCGCGTAGAAGTGTGTACCATGTAAAGGGGTGAGACCCATGCTTACACCCCCTGCTTTAGCGAAATGTGTGGACTGCATAGAAGTGTGTGCCATGTAAAGGGATGAGCCCCCTGCTTTAGGGAACTATGTAGACCGCATAGAGGGGTGAGCCTCCTACTTTTAGCGAAGTGTGTAAGATGGTGAATGTCTACTGGGGACATTACTTTGGCTTGAAAGGTTATGTTTAGAGAGATTGGGGATCTTCTCGGGATATGATGATTGATGGTCTACTTGGAAAATGAGAACTCCTACTGGTTAGGATAAAGGCTGATATGAGAATCGATGATCTGCTGGGGGAGGATAATTTATGGCCCAGTGGAGAAATGAAACATCCTACTGGCTAAGATATCAGGTTGAGGTGTGGAGGATTGATGATACCATGAGGTGATGAAAGTTAATGATCTGTTGAGGGTGAGAATCTTTGAGAAGATATAGATAGATAGAGAGTGAAAGTTTTGGTGTGATCTCTTTTTTAAAAATAAGAACTTTTGGCTGGCTTCTTTTTCTTGAGAAATGATCGAGTCATGTTCTTTTAATTCTCACACCTCGTGCATGAGTTTTGGAGTTTGCCTCTTGTTTTGCTTGCTTGGCATTTTTTCTCATGTCAGAAAGGTGCGATTCTGCTTATTATTTTCTGATTTCGTGAAAGGAGAATTTTTTTGTGACTGCATCGTTTTCTGTTTTTCGATACCTTTATTCCTCCTTAATTGTTTGAAGGCTTTTTGATGCAGCTTACTTGTTTTTTTTCTTTTGCATGGTCAGAATCCTTCCTCGCCCAAGACGTAGCCCTGGGCCTTTTAGCCTAGCTATCATTCTTGGTGTGGCTCTCGCTACCACCTTTTTTCCTTTTTTCCTTTTTTTTTACATATTTTTTTTTTTGGCATTATGGGATTTATCCTTTTTTCTACTCTTTCAATTTTTTCTTGTACCCACTTTGTTCCTTCTCACTTTTTCATATTTTCTGAGCATCATTCGTCCTTCCAATTTGAGAATGTTTACTTTGGAAGTTCACATTTGACATTGCCG
Source organism: Lonicera japonica (assembly GCA_021464415.1). Lineage (NCBI taxonomy): Eukaryota > Viridiplantae > Streptophyta > Magnoliopsida > Dipsacales > Caprifoliaceae > Lonicera > Lonicera japonica. The sequence goes on from CM038465.1 coordinate 13,887,236, forward strand.
TGCTGTGTTTGTGATTTTCAGCTTGAGAACCTTTGGGAGCGTGTCTTGAGGACTCTTAAAAGAGAAGAAGTTAGGCCAAAAGCCCTTTTGTGGTGCTCGTCCCCTGTATTTTGTGAAATTTTCTCATTCGAGTATTTCTCTTTATCCTTCTCTAAAATCATTTCAAAGGGGGATTTTTTGGTTTTAGAGAGGGCTTAGGTTTGCCTATAGAAAGGGCTTTGGTTTTGCTTGCGGAAAGGGCTTGCCTATAGAAAGGGCTAGGCTTCGACTCTCTAGGAAGAATTTTAATATGAATACTACACATACATGTACCCACACACATATATATATATACATCTCTTAATTCGTATCCTCATAATGACTCCGCCTACCAAAGGCGCATCCACGTACATGTATATATATGTATAGTACATATATCTCAAGGATATCTCAATTTATCATAAGCTTAACTTCAATTACACTTAGGTTGTAAATGCATCAACTTGTATATGTATATACTAGATCATCACATAATCATATTAGTGTCATTCTCAAGCCAACTCCACCAAGTCCGTCCTATTCTCCATTTTACGGCTCATTCATGAGTTTCCTAAACTAGATTTACCAATTAGTGCATTTACTAACAAAATACATAATTGCCCCCAAGCCAAGTAAAGTTTACAAGCTAAGACAATTTAACTTTAATCCGAACCTTCTCATATGGCCTTAATACATAACTCGTTCAAAGACACATTAGTAATTCATTTAGTAAGGATACGGACTTATGCGATTTCAAATAAGTTCCACAATAATAATTTATTGGCTTAAGCACAACGCTAATATCACATACGCGAGAATAAATAACTTAGACATGCTCCATATCCTCAATATATCAATATATATGTATATACGTAGAAGAGTATTTCATTATCATATCCGTCCAAATAGGTTTCATATATGATATATATATAGCACTAAGTCCAAATCTCCCAAGAATCCTTTTATCTAAGTCATAACCTTAAGTATATAGCCCTTAACGGAGCATACGCGTACATGCGTCAATGGTTACTACTTAGGGCTTGTGATATCCAACACACAATAAGCTTCTTATACAATAATTATGATTCTATAATAAAAACATGGAGAAATTAAGTAATATAATCATAAACATCAAACCCAATCCCCATGTATATGCATCAATCAACAACTCATATGAAAACTTTCATTTTTTGCTTTTAAAACAACGATTAAACACATAATAGTTAAAAACAAGTTTGGGTACTAGTGTTCCCACCTTAGATAGGCCGAATCTTAGAGGTATTGAATGCTGGATCGAGCCATACTTTGAGCAATCACAAAATCCCTAATTTTTGCTTAAGAACCCTAAAAATAGAGGATAGCAATTTGGGGAAGAAGATAAAGGAGATGATGATGGGGATTTTGTGTAAGGTAAATAGCCAAGAAGAATCCCTCAATTTCACCCTTAAAATGAGCTCTTTCCCTCTCTCTAGCCCTCTCTTGGGTTGGGATTGAAATGGGTATAAAGGGATGAAGAAAATGAACATTTAGCAAGTAAAAATGGAGGAACAACTCACTGGAGCAGCTTTGATCGATCAGAGGGTAAGCTCTGATCGATCAAAGGGCACAAATTCTGAATGCTCAGCATTTTCTTCAAAAATCTCACTTTTCGCAGCCTATTTTGACCCTCAAAATGACTTCAACTCAATTCGGCCTTCAAACGAAAGTTGTAATTAGATGAATTCATGGCCGCAAACGAGGACTCATTTGGACTTCGTATGAAGAATTTTTGGCCTTCCAAAGTTGGCCAAAAACTCGTTTCGATAAAAGTTCGATTTTTTGTCGTTAGTCGACAAATTCAACCTTGGCTTCCCAAAATGCATTCCAACCATGTACGCATACTTAATATCATTAAAATGACTTATTGGAAGTGTTGGATTGACCATAAAAGTTCCCAAACAAAAATTGGCTCTTTGGCAGAGACTTTGCCTTCAACGGGCTTAAGAGGAAAATTATCGCGGAACTGAAATTTGAGGTGTTACACAGTATACGAGACCAAACTTGGGACCTGACATAGACTAGCATAACACAATAAAGCAACCAAATATATGTATTTATCCACCGATATGCAAATTTTGCTAATAATCATAATTTATATTAATATAAAGATATACCAACCACCAAACAAGTTATGTGTTGTGCAATTAACCACATTAGTTGTACAACATTTGAAACAAATATATCCGCATCATTTAATACTAAATTAGTTATTTATTTCAAGGCTTTATCACTTTACGTTTAGCAATGTGTGGATAAACTAAGAGTTTTGCTATACCATAGTTTTCAACATGGTTCACATAAGCCACCACTCATCTGTTATCAATATTTATAAATAAACCATTCATGTCTATTCGATTTGTGCCAAGGATGTTTGTCAGTTGGCATTTAAGAGTCTAAGAAGTCACATATGTTATTTAAGGGTTATACAACATGTAATATAATGATTTACATAAAATTCCACCTAACTTGGTTTACGGGTTATCTGCATCATCCCTAAGTTTATTGGACTACATCCTACTAACTTCAACATCATATGTTTCCTATACAATATTGTGGTAATACTCCCACTAATAGAACCAATAACAATGTACATTTTACCTTTGGCCCAAATTTATCATATACGTTTTTGCCTTAATGGGTTTTAGTGCAATACTCAAGAATAATGATTCATATGTAGAATTAGTTATATAAATATGTATATATGTTGATTATATGCCATAATTAATCACCAATTTTGAGTAGAAGTCAAAACCCCAAATTGTGACGCCCCGAATCCCGTTCTGAGATTTTCACCTCTAGGACCCGGTTAATCACGGATGCCGTGCACGACGGCGGGTTTAAAATATAAAATTCATGACTTTATAAAACTTTTCTTCAATAAAATGTCCAGTTTTACAAATGCTCGGTATGTGGAGTTTACTTAAATAAAAACCAAACCCGTAAGGTTTACAAAGCGCATTCACACAAACACAATCATATCCAACTCCACATCTATATATAAAAACCGTTTGTACAAATCCATAGCCCATTATCCAAAATAATGGTAAAGTCCATACATAAATAGAAAGAGTTAATACATCCAACGATTATATAC
>CM038465.1:13890486-14030974 GCA_021464415.1 Lonicera japonica
AGAAATCAGAAGCATACCAGTCATATGAACGCTAGCACCTGAATCAATAATCCAGGTTCTTCCATCAGAAGATGTGAAGCATGATGTGCCAAGAAAAAGGATTAGTACCTGACTGACTGGTTGTGATGCTGAAGAAGATGCGGAAGCGTTATGGTATGCAGCTGCAACCATTCGACATATCTGCTCCATATCTATTCCAGGTGGGAGGCCAGGAGCATCAACAGTAGTGGCAGAAGCATTATTGGCCTTAGGTGGAGGACGAGAAGAAGCTTGCTTGGATTTTCCAGCCACTTGTTTCTTGTCAAAATTAGCCGGACGGAGATGTGGATGCAAATTCCAGCAAGTTTCCTTAGTGTGGCGTGGACGTTCACAATGAGTACACACTAGGTGGCTCTTATCATTGAATCGCCCCCTTTGTGAGACAAGAGCAGCCTTTTCTGAGAATGGTGTAGCAACTTCTACTCTAGGGTTCATGGCCTTCCTCCTGCTTTCTTCACTTTGGATGTAGTTAAACAGTTCTTTAATAGTAGTCAGAACTGGATACCGACCCAACACTTGTACTCGAGCATTTTCATATTGAGGATTCAGTCCTCCCAAGAACTGAAAAATTCTGGTCCTCTCCACAAAGGCTTTAAACGCTTTAGCATCGGCTGTGTTTGTAGGAAAGAAGTCCTGGTAATGATCAGACTCGTCCCATTTAGCCCGTAAGGCCTGGTAGTATGCAGAGAGGGACTGATTTTCTTGCTTAAAGTGGGCAATTTCCTGTTGAAGCTCATATAGCCTAGAAAAGTTTCCAGCAGATGAATATGTATCTTTAACAGCATCCCACAATTCCTTCACAGTTTCAGCAAATAGGAACCCCCTGCTTATCTCCGGCTCCATCGATCTGAGAATTAATCCTTTGACATAGGCATTGTCACCCCGCCACTCGGCACGTTTGGGATCTCTCTCGGCAGGAATGGTAACAGTTCCTTCAACATGATCAATCACTCTTTGACCTGTCAAACTAATCAAAGCAGATTGAGACCATTCAAGGTAGTTATGATCGTTCAACTTAACTGTGGTGATGCAATACCCAGGGTTGAATTCGGTTGGACCCCTAAATTTCGTAGTCACTTGACTCAAAGAGCTTAGGGTTTCCTCAGACATATTTGATTCAGGCATTCTATCAAACAGCTAGAGGGCTTATGTTGACACAAGTCAAGCAACAACCAACTACTATAGAGAAACACTTCTCAAATACCTACTGATGAATACTTCACCAACAAACAAACACAGGTGTACACACACCCCAAAAGATTAAGACTTACACAAGTCAGATAGTACGCATACCAGATCTAGAAGCACGAACTGAGGTGAAACACGAACTAGGGCGAAATCGCAGAAAAACAGATTGAAGCACGAACTGAGGTGAAGCACGATCCGCGTAGTCGTGAAAGTATTAACTTTGTGGAAGAATTACTTTCCTTTAAGCCTCTGATACCATATTAGAGTATAGAGAGAAGAAAGGGAGAACAATGTTATAGGATTTGGTGAACTAGTCTTGACCTAGTTCCCATCTCATTCTATTTATATAACAAAGAATATTGATAATTACAGAATGGTCCCTATAATATACAATAATACTAGACTAGCCACATATCTACATAAGTAGCACTTACAACACTCCCCCTCAAGCTGGTACGAAAATATCTAACATACCCAGCTTGCCTAATATAGTTTGTAAAGAAACCTTGTTCACCCCCTTGGTTAACACATCAGCTAACTGGTTACGAGTATTAACGTAAGGAGTACAAATCAATCCAATGTTAATTTTTTCTTTGATAAAGTGTCGGTCGACTTCAACATGCTTTGTCCTATCGTGTTGGACTGGATTGTGGGCGATACTGATTGCCGCCTTGTTGTCACAATATAAGCTCATTGGCTCATGCACTGGGTGCCCCAACTCGGCGAGCATAGTTCGTAACCACAATAACTCACAAACTCCAAGTGCCATAGATCTGAACTCAGCCTCGGCACTAGATCTGGCGACTACCGACTGTTTCTTGCTACGCCAAGACACAAGATTCCCACCAACAAAGGTACAATACCCTGATGTAGATTGTCTGTCTATAACTGACCCTGCCCAATCAGCATCGGTGTAGGCTTCAACCCGCAAATGACCATGGCAGCCAAATAGAATTCCCTTCCCAGGAGAACCCTTAAGATAACACAAGATCTGATATGCTGCCTCAAGGTGAGGGGAACGGGGAGCATGCATAAACTGACTAATTACACTGACAGCATATGAAATATCTGGCCGTGTAAGTGAGAGATATATCAATCTCCCAACTAATCGCTGAAATCTCCAAATATCTTCTAATAGCTCACCATCCTCCTCATTAAGTTTGTGATTTTGGTTAATCGGAGTCTCTGCAGGTTTAGCACCGAGCTTGCCTGTTTCGGTTAACATGTCAATGACATACTTTCTTTGAGAGATAAACACTCCTCTCTTAGATCTGCACACCTCAATGCCAAGAAAGTATCTCAGAGATCCGAGATCCTTAGTCTCGAATTATGTGCCCAAGAATTTCTTCAACCGATATATTTCTTCCGGATCATCTCCCGTGACCACAATATCATCCACATACACAATAAGAGCTGTAGTTTGATCATTGCACCTTTTGAAGAGAAAGCCCAAATTGATTTTGCATGAAGACATATACCCCTGCAATCTCAAATTAAGATCCTTGGTTCGACATTGGTAATTTTTAAGAAAATATTAATTTCAACCTAATCAATGGTCACAAATGCATCTTCTTTTCTATCATGATATTTTGTACATTGATTATGTCCAAAAAGGGAAAAGAGATTCTTAATTTGAGACATCTCAAGAAGGGAAGTGGAACGCTTAATTTGAGATAGAGGGAGTATTTGGGAGAGAATATTTAACATTCACTACAACGAAGGTGAATTACATTGACGTCCCGCTAAGGCCCGCCAGTCCAGTGCGTGCACATATATCAAATTGCAACCTTCAGTGGAGGAATTCATTTCTTTGATGCAGCATGACCACTATAAATGGTCATATGATATGGAATTTGTAGTTCTTTTGATGTTTCTTATTTGCATATCTATTTGCAGCAAGCTTCTTACTATGCATTTGCTAATCTAACTAAAAATAAAATCTTCAATAGATGGGAGAACTGAAGAAATTGGTCGAAGAAGGTAAAATAAAATACGTGGGTCTATCAGAGGCATCTGCTTCAACAATTAGAAGGGCCCACGCTGTTCATCCGATAACAGCAGTGCAAATGGAATGGTCAATGTGGTCAAGAGATTTGGAGGCTGAAATTGTTCCGACCTGCAGGCGAGGCTTCTTTCGTGCTTCTTAAACCTGTTTGATTAGTTTTTGGTACATGTTACTGATTTAGTTATTCTTGTTTTTATACAGAGAACTTGGCATTGGGATTGTTCCTTACAGTCCTCTGGGTCGAGGATTCTTCTCAGTTGGTGCCAAATTGATTGAGAGTATGTCAGATAATGACTTCCGCAAGGTTTGTGCTTATAAGACATTTCTTCTATACGAGACTATAATTTCTTCGATATAATCATTCTGCACCTCTGGCCTATTTAGTGACCAACGAAAAAATGAAAACTTTCTATAACCTGGGAAGCAGTGAGTGTTACATCACAAGCATGAAAAAGGGTCTTGGAACTACAAAGGTGCATTGCCATCTCTATGCTTACAGAGGGATCCCAAATAACCCTTTACTACATGTTTGGACTTCGAGAAAATTGGAGAAAAGCAAGTACCTTTTACATAGCAAGTGTAATGAGGAGAAATCAGAGAGAAGAGGGAGAAAGGAGGAAGCTGGTTTAGTGAAAACTTCCTTTTAAAACTTCTCCCCTAATTTTAAGGGAAGGGGAGAAGAGAAAGTTGAGATAAATGAATTTTGTTTATTATCTTTTTACCCTTAAAAGTAAGTGGAGTTTTGACCTACCTCTCAATAGGGAGGTCGAGAGTTCGAATTCTTTGGAGCCACCTTCCATAGTGCGTCCATGTTTGTGCGGATTGGAGGGTCTAAATGCTGTACTATTTTGTGATTGTTTTTTTTTTGATAGGAAACAGAACTTTATTAAAAACCCAAAACGTACAAAGACAACAAGAAGAAAAATAGAGCACAGAGGACAAGATATCCACCGAAAGCTCTAACAGCCTGAGCAAGAATAAACAGAGACATACAAAGAAAAAGAAAAAACATATCAATCAACCCCCTATGGCACTAGAACAGTCTAAAGAAAACAAAAACCGATCTGAAATATCAAAAATCCCCGATGCCTTTGCCCATTGCCCAACCAGCAAACATGCAAGCTCCCAAATATCCACCGGATTTCTACTTCTATCTTCGAAAATCCTCCTGTTGCGTTCAGACCATATCATCCACGCTACAGCCAAAATAAAAAATCCCCACAATTGCTTGGTTTTCTTGCTATTCTGCTTGAAACACCACTTAATAATAAGGAAAGCACTCCATTTCATCGGGAAAACTCCCATAAAACCAAACAATTCAAGCATTCTTGACCAAATAACTTTAACAAACTCACAGTGTAACAAGATATGATCAATACTCTCATATGCGCTCCTACACAAGGCACACCATGAAGGACATAGAGACATAAAAGGCCTCCTAATTTGAACCATGTCACATGTGCTCACTTTCGCCAATGAGGCTAGCCATACAAACACTTTGATTTTGGTCGGGACTCCTTGTTTCCAAATAATGCTGAACTGAGGGAGAGTGGAGGATGAAGAAGGACGAGAAAGAATATCAAAAAATGATTTACAAGAAAATTCCTCCGATGAATGCCCCATACAGATTCTTTTATCTGAAACCTCATGATCAAGGCAAATAAAGTCAATGAAATTTAATAAAGAAATAAATTCATCACTCTCCCTATCATTGAAATTCCTAGAAAATGACAATCCCAATGAATGATTATAATGACTTACTCAAGAGTAAACCGATTGGATACACATATTACGATTCAAGGAAAGACAATATAATCGAGGAAAGGACTCCTTTAAAGGACAATTACCCACCCATGAGTCTTCCCAAAAACGAACTCTATCTCCTTTTCCAATTACCCATTTGGTGTTTTCCGCATAAGATTCCCACCCTTTTGCTATAGACTTCCAAAGAGATCGAAGAGAAACATTGAAATTTACATTCACATCCCACCCATTCGAATGGGAACCATACTTGCTTGCAATAATAGAGTGCCATAGTGAATCTTGTTCTAAAGGAAACCTCCATAACCATTTACCGAGCAAAGCCTTGTTCCTTAGACTCAAATTCCCCATCCCAAGCCCCCAAATTTTTTAGGATTGGAAACAATCTCCCATTTTACTAAATGATCTTTCTTTCCCTCACCCTTTCCCTCCTAGAAGAAATCCCTCATTTTTTTTTCTAAAATAGATGCCACCTTTGTTGGAATTTTGAATATTGAAAGGAAGTATATGGGTATACAACTTAAAATCGATTGGATCAAGACCAACCTACCTCCTCTAGAAAGACACCTTCTATACCATCCATCCAACCTTTTAGATACCCTCTCCATAACTGTATCCCAGAAAGAAGAACTATTAGGATTACCGCCTAAAGGCAAACCTAGATAGTTTAATGGCCACGACCCACTGACACAACCTAATCCTTCGGCTATGGTGGACAACTTCTTAGGATTTATGTTAAGACCAGCCACAATGCTCTTAGACATATTAATCTTTAAACCCGATAATAATGAGAAGAGGTCTAACACACTTACTAAATTCCTAATACAGCTCTCCTTACTTGATATGAGGAAAATGCTATCAACTGCGAATTGTAAATGTGAAACTTTTACTTTATCTCTCCCAATTACAAGGCTCTCAGTCAACTCCTTATCACACGCCCTCTTCACCAATCTACTCAACACATCAGCAACCAAAATAAACAGGAAAGGTGACAGAGGATCTCCTTGCCGAACTCCTCTTGACTCCCCAAAGTGCCCTCTCGGCTTTCCATTTATTAAAACAGAAAAATTTGCCGAAGATAAACATCCTCGATCCACTTTCTCCATCTTTGCCCGAAGCCTTTCTTTTCTAACACAAAATCTATGAATTCCCAACTCACATGGTCATAAGCTTTTTCAAAATCGATTTTGAGTACTACACCTTCCTTTTTCTTAATCATGTACTCCTCAATAACTTCATTTGCACTTAACACCAAATCCAAGATATGTCTACCCTGAACAAAAGCACCCGGTGATTTATCTATCGTCTCTCCCAATACCTCTTTCAATCTTAAGGACAAGACCTTAGCCATAATTTTATATAATGAAGAAACCAAACTAATGGGTCTAAAATCCTTAGTTGAAATCGAATTCACCTTCTTAGGGATCAAACAAATAAATGTCGCATTGGTTCTTGCATTCACCCTACCATTATCGTAAAACTCCTTAAAGACCATGAGAAGATCTTCTTTTATTACTTCCCAACCCTCTTGTAATGCAGCCATAGAAAAACCATTCGGACCTGGAGTCTTGTCACCTTCGCATTGAAATAGAGATTTTTTATTTCTTCCTCCTCAAACGGTCTTTCTAATTTTTCCTTATTTTCGACACTAATACCCGCCCACTCCAATCCTTCAATACCGAAATTGTTATTGACTTGCCCATTATATAAGTTTTCGAAAAAGCTTGCAATCTCTGCAACTATTTCCAGTTTAGATTGTAAAATCGATCCATCAGAACTTTCAATCTTATTAATAAATTTATTGACCTTCCTCCCACTAGCCACTCTATGAAACAACTTTGAATTATTGTCCTATTCAATCACTCCTTTTGACTTCACCTTCTGGTTCCATGAGATTTCTTCCTTAAGGATTATTTCCTCTAACTTCTTTTTCAATTCCCTTCTCTCATCTCTTCCAAGATCATCCAATTGCCCGGAAAATTCCTTTCTATCTAATTCCTCTATTTGATTATATATAGCCTTTTTTTCCAATCTAACATCCCCAAAAACTTCCTTATTCCATTTCCTGACTTCATTTTTAACGGCCTCCAATTTACTCATGAATTTGAAACCTTCCAATCCTTCTTGTACACTACTAACCCACAAGTGCTTAAACTTAAAGCTAAAATCTTTATGTCGCAGCCACATATTCTCAAATCGAAATGGAGTTGGACCCCATTTAAAATTATTAGAATCCAATATGATTGGACAATGATCAGAAACCATCCTTACTAAAGCCTCTAGCCAAACTGATTGGAACATATCTCCCCACCCCTCCGAAAACAAAAACCTATCAATTCTTGAGCACACAACTCGTTCTCTCATGTTGGACCAAGTAAATTGTGAATTATTTAAATCAAGATCTCTTAACCCGGTTTCTCTAATAAAGGAATCAAAATTCATCATACTTCTCGACACACTGCCCCTTAGACTTTTCTGAAGAGCATCTTGTTACATTGAAATCCCCTCTAAGACACCATCTATCACCACAAAGACCATAAAGACTTGCTAGTTCCTCCCACAAATTTTCCCTATCCCTCACATTGCATGGACCATAAATCCCCGAAAGCCACCAATTAGACCCTCCCCCCATTGGCTGAAACAACATTGAAATTGAATAAACACCAAGTAGAACATCTACTCCTCTAGCTATTTTGGCATCCCAAACGATGAGAATCTCTCCCGACCTACCAACTGACGGTAAAAAAGACCATTCCTTAAATCTAGACCCCCAAACACTCCCCACTAACTTCCTTTCAATATTTTCTTTTTTTGTTTCCTGAAAAATAACAATGTCAGGATTTTCTTTACACAAAATTTCTTTTATTAACCTCCTCTTTTCCTTCGCCCCCAACCCCCGCACGTTCCAACTTATGATCTTCATCTAACACCATCAAAATCCCGATTAATGAGTTGCCTCCCAATCCTTCCCTCATAATTAATGCCACTCTCCAGCTTTTTTAATTCACGCTTCCCTTTTCCTTCTTTTTTCCTTGAACTCAAGGACGCCCCACTATTATCATTAACCAAATGAAAACTTTTTTGAACGTTTTCCTGAAAAACTTTTCTAGTTTTATTATGAATGGGAACTAAAGTTAAATTCAAATTGTTTAACAAATCTGAAATTTTCATCCATTCTTCCTTGCTAAAACAACTACTCAATGTATCTATATTGACCTCTTCCCCCCTCCAATTTGCTCACAAAAATTGGTATGTGGTTTTCCTGAGCAACTAATATCACCATGGCACTCACTATTGTTTAAGTTATGACCCAACATAGGTGGACTGTTTTGTGCATTGGAGTTACTGCCCCCTTTCCCCTTTTCAATCAAGCTAATAGGTGAAATGAATGTGGAATTAACACAAATATTAGATAATGGAAAATAATTACCCGGAACGCCCATATTTTTGTGGAGAAGATAAGGAGATGGATTTGATGTAACTTCAGCAAGATTTGGAAAGCAATTTGGAGAATCCTTCCTTGGTGTTCTTGGCTGCCTTTCAGTTACTAGTAAGCACTGATCCTTGTTCAAAGATGGCTACCCCTGTGCCTCCTCAAAGAGCTCCTTCACCTTTTCCACCGGATCTACACATGGGTATAATTCATTATCCGAGTCATACTCTTCTTTTTCATTATCCCCCTCCGGCTCCTCCTCACTTGTTAACAACCCCAAATTCTGATAGCTTGTAAACATCTCGTCCTTTCCTTCAGAATTAATAATGCCTTCTTTTTCAAATGGTGAATCTACAAACGTGTCTATCGTCTCTTCTATATCATCGCTAAACTGTTCTTCAAATTCAGCCAAATGACTTTGTTCTCCCTTACTATCCTCCTCGTTGTACCACAGGACTGATTTGTGACCAGTCCCTGCTGGTTGATGCCTCAATCCCTTATCATCTAAGATCTGCCTTATTTCTCCATTGATGAAATAGTTCGGGCCTTTAGCAAAAAAAATTCCTACTTTATGCATAACTTCCTTACTAACTACAAAATTACAATTCATTTCCCCAAATTTCCTCAAGCAACCTCCTTTTTCTTCATTGTCATTTAACCCATTCCTTAACGTATTAAAAACTTGCTTGATGCTAATCGTATTTCAACAAATGATGGGAGTGTTTCTTTCCTCTTGCCTCGGAATTAACTGATTATCATTAATATTGTCCCTTCTTTGAATCTCTGTTTCTCCATAACCCACATCCTCTTCTTTATTACTTTCTCTTGTTACTTGGCTATGACCTGGCAGGTTCTCACACTTGTTACCTTCTTCCATCAACTTCAATTCGTCATTTTTCACCTCTAGATTAATATGACACCGATCAAATTCATCAAGCTCCACTGGTGTTCTCCTTCCCTTCCATTTACTACAGTTTAGTTTGGAGACATTCTTCAATTTAATCGTAAATTTTTTTGACCTAATTGCCTTGTTTATTTCATCAGGAATGAAACCACTTTCTTATCCTTTGACCTTGATTTTTGCCAAAAACAAGTGTTGCAGCAATTTTGTTCGATAGTCAATTTGTAACAACCATCTACCACATACTCCCAATTTCTTCAAAAACCTCTATGCTCCACCACTTTAGAGGTAAATCCATCACTTCAATCCAACCACCAGTGCATAATAGTTTCTTATCTATGGATAGATCACCATTGTTCCAGCCTTGCAATTTGACCTTGAAGTGTTCTCAAATGTTAACAATACCTTTATGTCCCAATATATTTGCCTCCTTTATATCTTTACAGCAAAAGGCAGCCTTGTCTGGCTGAAAAGGATGAAGAACTATATTGATTTTGAACATTTCATTGAGAGATTTTTGTATTTCACACCATTCATCCCATAAACGCTCCCTGATGCAAACCACTACCCTATACCAATTGTTATTTGTTACAAATAAACCGTGTTCTGTTTTTTCATTTCTAGAAACATACCTTTCCTTTGCTTCTATAACATTTGCATTGAAGTTCCCAATTTTCCTTGGCTGTCCTTTTAAGTCTTTAACAACTTAAGCATATGATGCTCTCCCCTGCAAACTGTTCTCGCCCATATGAGTGTTCTTCATACTATTTATTGGTTCATCATACTTGCCCTTTTTTGGAATGAAAAGAAGTCGTTTAAACGAGTGCGAAACCCCTGTCCAGCCTTCTCTTTTCTCGCCTGCTGGAAACACAATCACCTTCACCACCACTCCTTGTCGTAGCATAGATAAACTCATGAAACTGGCATTTTTATTGCTATAACGTTGCAATAGAAACAGAGCATACGTTGCTTAATACTTACTGAAAAATCTAACTTCTCTGAACTTTTGTTTCGCTCTGTCCAGTTCTGTCATCAACCAGGCCACTCCCCCAAGATCAATAGATAATGAAAAAATTGAGTTACGTATCTTTTCAATAATAATAGCTCTAGTACCCACGTTCTCTATCTTGAATAAGAATAGTTTGTGTTCAAATCTGAATCTTATATCTCTGTGTTTAAAATATTCCTTCTAGGAACTGCATCCCTTTGCTGATTGCCCTTCATTTTAACACTCAACGATGGTTTGACTGTTCAACTTCCACTCGAAAATGGAAGTGGGAGACGTTGTTGACAGAAAACGAAGTTGAGGAGATGATGAAAAAAAGGTGATAAGAGATATTGATAAAAAGAACGATTGAAAGGGATGAAGATCAATGAGATTAGAAAGCTACGAAGGAAGAAAGAGGAAGATGGGTGAAGGGCGATGGTGGAAGAAGGATGAAAAGATGATGGTTGTGGTCGGAATAAGGATGAAGGTAAGAGACGGTGGAAGAAGTGGTGGAAGACGGAGATTAGAAGTGGAGGAGGAGGGAAGACCTTTCATCTTCTAGAAAGAGAGAGAGGGAAAAAAAGGGGTAATATATTTTGTGATTGTCACAGCCCACATACACCATTAGAGTAATGGGGAGGTCCTTGACTTATACATGGTTTGAATGAACCAGAGTACAAACTTGGGCTACACATTTCGTGTGAGAATTGCATTGTTACACATGAATTAGAGTGGACCTAGGCCCATTACCATGACAATTGTGGTTATTGTCACTTGTGCTTGTGCTGCTGGCAACGAGTCAAGGTCATTTGTGTGTGACCCCCCAACTTGACATAGGATGTCCTACCTATTTTCAGTAAGAACCTAGTCTGTTAACTTTCACCCTTTTTTAGTTTCATCTACTTTTTTCTCAAATTCCAAGTTTTATGAAATTGTACTCTGTTATGCTAAGCTGTGAAGCACAGATAATGCACAAGCTAGGACATAGCCTGACAAGTTGATGGGAAATATCTAGAATGCATACACAAGTTGGGTCACTTGTACGTAATTTAAAGTTAGAACTGACGTGTTACGATCCTTTGTCTTTGAACACGTTTGTGCACCCTAACTGGTTGAAGTGTAGAAAGACCTATTCTTTGACTTCCCTATCATAGCTCTAATTTTAGAAGATGCGAGAAGATAAATTGAATTAAGAGACAATATCCCACTCCAATGTTTGAACTTGAATTGCAAACAACCGATGGTCCACTTTTATTTACACAACGTACACTCTTTAAATTGGAAAAGGATATCTATCTAAACAAACCAACTACACCATAAACTCCTAAAATTAAGTAACCACCAACTCTATCCTAATAACACGAACCACTAAATAAATTAGTGGATTAATTAATTAACTAAAAAGCCAACAAAAGTTCACATGGCCATGATTTGCAGGACTTGAAAATATCTAGATTGTAACATTCCTCCCCGTCAGCAAGACCCTTGTCCTCAAGGGTGTGATTGATTGGTCATTGTTCCCTCCTCGCCACCTCCTTTGTCTTCTTCCTCCTCATAATATCCTTCTATGATTTCAATGGCAAACAACCTTTTGCACTTGATTCTTGGCTTAAATTGCTCATTACAATAGAAACAGCCGAGATTTCGCCATTTATTCCAATTCACGTGGAGTTAATTTTTTTTAGGAGGAGAATTTTGGCTACTTGATGCCACCGCCGTTGGTGATGAAAGTTTAGCTTCCTATAGTGGGGCAAGCCCAACTACTGAGCATAAGGAGGAGGGTCTTGCTGCCTGCACTTCAACTCGAATAGCTTCTTTCAAACCACTAACAAAGCACCCCACCTGTTGGGTGTTAGTTAACGGACCTGCACACATAATAAGTTTTTCATATTGCGTTTGATATTCACGTATACTCCCTGTTTGCTCTAATTTGGTTAGATCCCCAAAAAATTCTTCAAAATCTATAGGGCCAAATCGGGTGTGTAAACCCTATTTAAGGAATGTCCATGTGACCACTTTTCCTTCTTCCTTGGTCAATTGATACCACAACTGGGTGTCACCTTCAAGATGATATGCTGCCAAGGAAGCTTGCTCCTCCGGTGCTTTTTGTTGAAACTCAAATGATTGTTTCGCCCTACAAATCTAACTCGTCAGGTCTTCGCCCCCTTTCATTTTGATCATTTTCATTTTATTTTACTATTTATTTTGGTTTATTTGGAGAAGTTATTAGGGGGTTGAAATAAGATGTCCAGCCACACTAGCGCATGGGTTTGGAACCCTGCACGAAGCAAAGGTGGAAGTGTGTCGATGCACAAAATATGTCATACAACAAGTGTGAAACCCACAAGAGTGTCACTTCTTCATGGCTATAAAGGAGTTAAAAACCATCTCATTAGCTTAAGCTATTAGGTACTGCGCTAACAATGTATATCATGTTTTTCAACACTCCCTCACATGCAACACCCACTCACTTACACGTGGAGAGACAAATCAATTCGAGGTGCATAAATACCAGGGAAGGAGGGGGGGATAAATACAAGCAGGAGGACTCGAATCTGAGACCTTGCAAAACGTGACATCTTATATCAAGCTAGAAACTATCTCACTCAAAAGTTTAAGCTGTTAGGTAGTGGACTAACAATGTATATCATGCTTTTCAACAAAAGGCTTTGCTTAAAAAAATTAATTTGTGTCGATTAGAATGTAATAGCATGAGCTCTATCCCTCAATATAGTTTGATGCCTCTATCCCAAATTAAAAGTTAATTTTTATTTTTGAGACACAATTAACTTAACAAATCACAGAGTAAACAACTTTCGTCTTCAACCATTGATCATAATGAAATTTTTGTATCGTCAAAAAGATGCGAGAGTCAAATATGTTCTCTTAATCTGGGACAAGGGGGAGTATGTTCCAAGGCCTCATACAAGTCTGTAGGCCTCTTTTGGGTTGTGCTAAAGTTTGACTTCCAAGGGTCCGTTTGATAAAAAGTAGAAAAATAATTGAAAACAATACTATTTTTTTGTTAGAAGATGGAGAATGTTAAGTGGTTTGGAGATATGCTCTCCATCTTTTTCTCACTTTCCACAGAAAACCCAAAACTAATATAACATTATTTCACTAAATCACTTGGCTCTTTTTCCATTTTTTCATAAAATTAGTAGTGTTTTTAATCGTTTTTCAAACTTTTTTATCAAATTGCACCCAAAATGAGTGCCAAACTAGATTCCAATGCAAAGCTGAATAATATTTCCTTTCTTTAGGGTGAAAACTCTTCACCGTGAGCCAAACGTGGTCTAGGAATATTGTTTGTTTGTTTGTTTGTCATTTATTTTTTTATTTTTTATTTTTTTGCTGAAAAAATATATTACATTCATTTATTTTTATGGTCATTCTTCTTTGTGTTGTGTGCTATCATAGTTTTTATTTTTAAAATATCTCAATTTTGTCTCCGTATCAAATGGTCTAACATCTATATATAGAAAATGCCGAGATTCCAACCGGAGAATATCGAGACAAATGAAATGATATTCAAGCAAGTTAGCGAAATGGCTACAAGGAAGGGGTGTACCCCATCACAACTAGCATTGGCTTGGGTTCATCATCAAGGCGACAATGTGGTTCCCATTCCAGGGACCACCAAGATTGAAAACTTCAACCAGAACATTGGAGCTTTGTCCGTAAAACTAACGCCAGAAGAGATGACGGAACTTGAATCCTATGCCTTGATCGACGTGGTTAAGGGCGAGCGGCATCCATACATGTCGTCTACTTTTGTAAATTCCGAAACGCCGCCATTGTCCTCATGGAAGGCTTAAACTCATGCATTTGTGTTTCTTCTTGCTAATAATAGTGTTTCCTTTTCTTCATAAACTTGTTTGTTACTTGTGTTGTTAATGTTTAAGAACTCTGGTTATTTTCTAGACCTTAAAAGTTGGATATTTTTTTTTTGGTTTGGTGTAAAAATTTGTTGAAAGGGCGAAAACTAAGTGTCTGATGCAAGTGTTTTAAGCTGAAGGCGTACCACACTAAGGAAGGAAGTGAATCAAGTTTTTTCTTTGAAGGCGTACCACACTAAGCGTTGTAGTCAAGTTCGACCAAAGTAAGGGATTAACTGAACATGAGCTCTTCAGGTTCATCGCCTATTTCATAAGAGAAGTGCCGTTTGTAGCTCTCCTTTACAGGAGGACTTGCTTACAAGAAGCGCGCGGCCACAAGCACCTTCTTTCTCAAACTCAACTTTCTCCCTTATGGAAGGTCAGAGGATTTCGGATAGGCGATCATTAGTCTTTTTTTTTTATTTTTTTTTATATAGGTAGTCTTTTCCCTTTCCTTTACCACTAGACTTGTGTAATTAGGGTGTGGAAGCCCTTGCTCATTCCTTTGAGCTCCTCGTTACCTCTTTTTGTTTAAAAAGAGTGTAGTTTCTCCTCCAAAAATGCCCTCTCCAGTCGGAGAAGTCATGAAATATTTACCTAAACCAGTTGGTCCTTTAGCGAACACCACGTTAGCCCCAAGACATTGGTCTATAACTATAGAAGTCAATGCTTGAGCTTGAGTGAGAAGGGCCTCCTCACTTATTGACTTGAACCACTGACCTTTTAAAAGAACCTATTAGGACAAAAGGAATTTATTGATATCGGTAACAACTAATGACTGCAGTTTGTTCAATTGATTTTGGGGTTATGACCATTTTATTCTGTTTTTATTCCACTCTCTCTTGAACAGTGCATATCACTCCAATTGGATTGAAGGATATTTTGGTCGTTTTATAGGGATATTTCAGGGTTCATGAATTTTGGGTGCCAAAGACTACATTAAATTAAAAGGACGAAGTTCAAATATAATGATAAAGCTTTGGGTGCCTTGTTTGATTAAGGAAAAAATTTCGGTAGCAAAAGGTAAGTAACCTTACTTAAAATGGTGACTAACAATCATGTGTCACAACCAATGAGTTCTAGTTTTATGGGGGTAAATTTTATGTTAAACATTGAAATTTGAAGTGATTTTCAATTTCTCCTTCGAAGTTTAAATTGTTCTAAATTGAGCCTTAAGGTACGACTAGTTATCCAATTGAGACCTTTTGTTAACATCCACGCGGAGTTGAGTTGGACAATTATGTGTTTTAATTTGCTTAAAATAAGCATGCGCACAACACTTGAGTCGGATTTGGAGGTAACTTAACTATGGGCTAGGGTTCGTTTACATATAAACCCCCATATATATGTAAATAAATATTATATATATATATAGAGAGAGAGCGCTATAGATTCTGAAGAATCCGTTGAAGGTTCCAAAGTGTACAGAGATTCGCCATTCGAGGCCACCAAATTAGAGGGATCAACTAGATTATAATGAGTTTTTATTATTTCGAAGGGAAAAAACTAGTTTTTATACCATAGTTTAACTTTATTGTATAAAATACTGTACATTTGTTTTTAAGATTCTTTGTTAGCCAAGTTTTTACTTGAAGCTCTAGGTTAAACAAAGAAAATGAATATTATTAAAAAAAAAAATACACAACGAGGGAAATCAAAATTACCTTACCCCAAAATTTGGACATCCTTTGAACCTTCTACTTGGGTTGGAATCAGTCTATGATGTTTTCATCATCCTTAAGTTCACAAAAGCAAAAACGACCATCCATTATGGTGCTATGGTGTTGAGCTATGTTTTTCTTTTCTTCATTTGTGATATATATATATATATATTTATATATTTTATTTTCTTGTTTCATTTATAACCCTAATGTATGGGTAAATAGGCTAGGGAAAAAATGGCGTCAAAACACTCCACCTCACATCTTACATGGATCGCCACATATTTTTGCGGTTTGGCATTTTAAGCGGAAGTTAAAAGAAGGTCTCAATTGAATCACTAATAGCATATTGGGTTTAATTTGGAAGGATTGAAACTTTGAGGGAGATATTGAAAAAATGACCCCAAACTTTAAGATTTAGCATATAACTTACGCATACAAGTATCTTTTACATTGGTGCACAATTTTCGAACCTCGCAAGGGCCATTTTAATTAATCTTTTAGGAGTGAAATATATCAAAATATCGTTGATGTAATACACAAATACCAATCTCTTGTATTATATAATAAGATGATAAAAATAAATTTATTTGTATATATATACACGCCAAGTGCAATATTATATTTTCAACAGATTTTCATACTATGTAAATTTTATCTTTTTTCAAAATAGCTGCTAGAGTTTGGTTGAATGGTTAAATACAGTCGGCCTTGAGTTTTGAAGGTGTCTAAGCGAATCTTTATTTTTGGGCCTATATACATATATACTATATATAAAAGTACGAATAACTTAAGTGTTTTTTTTTCCTTTTATTGTAAAGACAAATATGATCCTTGATTTTAAACAAAAGATTTTAAGTTTTACATTTAGTATAATCCAATATATTTTTATATTAGTATTAGTATTTCAAATAAAATCAAACTCCACTTTATTTCGCTAAAATAATTAAACAAATATTTTAAACTAGATTTACATTATAAAATAGTATAGATGTATAATTCCGTTTATTTTTATATTAGCATTATTATTCCAAATAACTTAAAACTCTACTTTATTTGCTAACATAATTAAACAATTTAGAGTTTGTGTAGAGTTAGGTGTTTTGTATAAAATTTAGCTAAATTAGAATTTTGTTCCAAAGCTCACCATAAAGGTCTGTACATTAAACTCTATTTTGCTTGATTGTTTTTAACATTATAATAAATCAAATTTATATTAATTAATTATATATATATATTCAAAAACTTATTTGTTTAGTTATAATTATATTTAATGTTTAAATCAAAAAGTATGAATATATTGTCGCTGTGGCTCAATAAAACAATCATGTTAAATTTATTTTTTTACCATTTTAATAATTTTATTATTATATAATCTATTATTTATATGAGTGTTATATTATTGTTTAGTATTATGGTAAAACGTTCATGTTGAATATCATCAGGCTATATAATCTATTATTTATATGATTGTTATACTATTGTTTGGTAAATATGCATAATAATCTACATACATTTAATAGAATTAACTATCTACCAATTCTAAAAACTTAGGATTACTCTCTTATATATCTGATTAAGAGTCTGTTTAGCCACTTATGTACTAAAAATATTCAAGGCGACAATTTTGTCATGTATGTACAATATTTTTCTATAGTTGACCGATTATATGATTTTTTTATAATTATTAATTAATTTTTTACACTTGATGCTATGTTTTGTTTATATGATATTATTTTTTATTTCATACTAATTATTCAATTCTTATTATATGCATATCCATTAATAGACTTAATGACATTTGTCAAGTATTAAAATCACGTGTAACGTTCGTGCACAAAAACTAATGAATGAAAGTACATTAAAAAAAAAGAACCCGCATAATACAAAACTCCAATTACATAAATTACCAATGTTTACATATACATTATCTAAGTACACTAATAAATTTGTTACATAATACAACATCTAAATTACCTTAACTAGCAATAGTTTAACATTGAAAATTTTAAAAAAAAATTTAAAAAATGTGGTTTTGATGCTTTATAAATAGGGACTTCGAGTTTAAACAAAAAAGTTAAAGGTGCATTTGGTTACACAGTCTTAGAATTCTATTAGAATTGCAATGACATAGAGTTATAATACTATTGTTCATATCGTATGTAGTTTTCATTTGGAATTCTATTATAATTTAAAATTTGTTTGTTTGGCTAGTTTGTAAAATTCATTTAAAACTCTATGAAACAATGGTTTAAAGAACCTCCCACCCTAATGCCCAATGTCAAAGCTCTGACGACAACCACACTGGACTTAGTAGTGATGCCGAGGTTCTAACCAGCCGTCAAAGCTCCAACAGGAGGTGGCAACTATGGACAGCAGTAGTCACAGTTGGTATTGGTGACCAAAGTCTTTAAAATCAAATATTGTACATATTATATATATATATTTATATATATATTTCATACATATACATACATATATTACAAGTATAATATATACATGTGTACATATGTAATACATCGTATGTATTTAAGTATTTGTATATATACATATTTTTACTTTCATTATTTTTATATAAATATGTGTGTATCTATAATATCATTTCACTATATAAATTTATATATATTGACTGTATATATAATATATATATATAAAGTTAGGCTATTAAAAGAGGGAAAATGATAACATGTGCCCTTAGAGCACATGTTAAAGCTACCATAAATGAAAATAATGAAATCTGTTGTATGAGAATTTGTCCCATATTTAATGCATCTTAGGAGTTATTCAAATATCTTATTGATAAAATCATGCGATGGTGTTTGTTTTCTTAAATGGCACGTGTATATTAAATACATCTTAAGTTGAGTATGATATCGCTGTACATAAACCTAGTATCACATATGCATATTGTTTCACATATAATTTGTGTATAGACTGAACGTTATGTATATAGAGAAACTAGATACGATTTTGGTTTATAGAAACTTATGAAGGTATGGTTTGATATATATATGTGTGTGTGTAGTATGTAATGTGTATTACATATGATTATATTCTTTGGAAAATATTTTTATTGATTATTTGGTTTTGTAAGGTACTAATGGTCGATAGGGTTGACTTAGCCATGGTGGCTACATACCCTGATCCGTGTAAAGGACCCCGCTTTAAGAGCACCATACTCTATGGTCCGTAGGGGACCCCGCGAGGTGATATACCCTACACCATCTAGGTGGTCCACGGGGGGGGGGGGACCCAGCCTTGGGGGCTGCATACCCTAGCCTTGGGGCTTAGATCGCAATCGATGTGCACAGTAGAGTAAATCCTAAATGTCTGATGTGAGATGAGATTGACATTTATAAGATTAATGCCTATAGTTTTCTTACGACATATTCTATTATTATGATTTACTTAGCTTCTGATGATAAATTCTTTATTGTATTTTCGGATAGGGCGCACTTGGTGTGCATTACATATAACATAGTTTTTCAAGTTATTTTGACAAAGTACTATCTATATCTATATATGTATGTAGAAACAGTATAAATATATATGTATACACGTTCAAATTACTTTCTTAATCTCACATTGCATGTGCATTCCTAAATGTATTTTTTTTATCCAAACTCTTATAGTTCCCATTGAGCCCAGTTTGCTCACTCCCATTTTCCCAAACCATTTTATAGGTATTTTTCAAAAATGGTACTTAGCTGTACCTTAAGGCACACAGTAACATGACTCTAAAAAGAGATTTTCTCTTCAATAAAATGAAGGATGATCATTTAGAGGGCTAATTGGATGAATTTTTTATATGATTTGTAAGAGATGATCTATATTATGAGTAGACCAACTCCACCAAATTTTATAAAAAAATTCAACCTAAAAATAGGAGATGATTATCAAAAAATATAATGGCCGAAATGTACATATATATTGATTTTTCAAGCACCAATTTTAAGTTGAATTTTTCTATGAATTTTTTGTAAGGTGATCTACTCACTATATAGATAATCTCTACAAATTTTCATAATTTTTTTTATCAATTGACCTCTCTAAATGATCATTCATTCTTTTTGTTTAAATGAGAGAATTATTTTTTATAGCCTAGTTCTATATAATATATATATAATAACGTCTATAAATGTTATATATAATTAAGGTCCCCACACCAACGAAATCCTCATCGAAAAGGTATATAGTGATTCAAGTCACAATCTCCATACATTGTTTTTTTTGTCGATATTAATGATGATTGTTGAGACTGATGTCCAACTCGTTGGGTATATCGTCTAGTTTTAGAATTAGTTCAGTTTTAGTTAATGAATTGTAACTTTTTGTATTCATAAATAACTCCGCAATTTTAGAAAGACACTAAAATAGTCATGAAATAAAACAAAATTGACGAAATTGACTCGAGAACTCGCATTCGTTCTAGAGTTTTAACACGTTACATATCGTGTTCTAGTCCAAATTTTGGAACAAAATTGACACAAAATTAAATTTATATCGTGTTAATCATTTGTGTAGTCGTGTCAAAATGATAGAAAAAATTTCATTTTTTACTCATGTTAGGTCGTCCTATTAGGATGAAAAAATTGTAATTGCAACTGTCGTGTCATGTCATGTTTACATGTATAGTGTTCATGTTAGTTAAAAAATGACATAAATTCTTGTTGTGGCGCCTTAAGTCAAAAACACGATTCAAAAACACAAATTGGCACCCTATAATTTAGGGAGACACTAGATCTCCTCAGTACAGAGTTAGGTGGTTTTTGTTTTCAAAAACTGAAGCTAAAATCTGAAAACTAAAACTAAAAGACTTTTGTTTTATTCTGAATGTTGCATTTGAATCTGAATGGGTAAATAAAATATAAATTTTAGATTCAAATTTTAGAGCTCTCAAGCCTTTGAACCATTAAGAGGCTAATAAACATAATTTTTGAATTTGTTTTTTTACACGGCACACTTTATAACATCTCTGAAATCAAAAAGTTTGTACCATTCAGACTTCAAAGTCCAAACAAACAGACCGCAAAGACATAAAACAAACAAAGTTTTAAATTTAGGTTTTATATTTCATATTAAGAATTTTAGATTTAGATAACTAACATAAGCACCCTTAGATACAACATACAGTTTGTGTGTTATGAACAATGGCAGATCTAGGATTATGGCTAAGGGAGCTTAGTGTAAAAGTTCCAAAAAAAATCTACAAAGAAAATAATGTTAAAAATAGAAAGAATATAATTCCATTCATAATTCATAACAAAACTAATAATACAATTACAATTGTCCACGACGAGTTTTCATATAATGAAAACGTTGCATTATAGTTTCATTATCAATACAAGCAAAAATATATCTCTCAATGTAAGCAATCAAGCTATCATTCAACCATTAATCTCCCACTCAATCAATTCATATTATCAATCAAGCATAAACTCAATTAATCTACATTAATATGTCATCACTATGATTCATATCCATAATTTAATTACACGGGAAAAATATCAATATGAATCTGATTTATATCTAGTGGCAGAGCCAAGAATTCATTCACATGGGCCAAAATTTAAAGCTCATAAAAATATAATTCTAAAGCCATAAAATTTTAATGCAATTAATCAATTTCTTATAAAATATACATAATATTATGCAATTATTCAACAAATAGACCTAATATTGAACAATTTTTATATTATTTTAAAGTTCTAATATTACTCAAGAAATAGATTTGATACTTAGAAATATTAAGAAATAGACACACTTGAACCAATGCTACAAGCCTACAACTTAATAGTTTAAGCATTTCATTTGGATAAAAAGGCATATATGAATTATGGCATAAAAAACAAAAAGAACCAAATATTAAAAGAAAACATAAAACCCCTAATTCTAAAACTAATTAAAATAACTACAAAAATCTATCAATTGCCTTTCCAAAATCAAAAATCATAAAAAGTAGAGAATATAATACATTACCAGGTAGTGGTGGGAGGCTGGAGGCGGAGCGAGGGTTAAATTGAACTATTGAAGAGGAAAAAATAAACTAAGAAGAAGAAGAAAAATACGAGGAGCAAACAGATTTGACCGGGAGGGATATGGATTAAGTGGATTTGAAATTTTCAAATGGCCTTGAGCTATAGATTACTACACATAGAGAGAGGAGCTGCGCAGCTGTGACAGGGTGAGGGTCAAAGTTGGTCTTGGTAGATGAGAGATGAGGAGGGAGACGGAGGACTGTAGGAGCTTGGGATTGTCAATGTGGCTACTGTGCGAAGGAGCTGATAGATTGAGGAGGGAAACAAGACCTAATGTGCTTTTTGCTTTGTTATATTTTTTTTTCCAAGGTTCAAATGTCAATGTGGTTGCTAGCTATTTTTTGGTTGTTCAATTTTTTTCTCCCAAGGGTTGGCTGACCCCTCTTTCTTTACTTATCCAGTTTGGCTATTTGATTGAGATCAACTGATGAAAATTTATATTTTTGGGGCTAAAATAAGGCCAATCGAAGCCTTTTATTCAATGGAAACCACCTTTCTTAAATTCAATTGCCTAGAATCAATTTACTCATTTTCTAGCCATTCTGATGCTTCACACATTGCATTGGTTGACAGCAAACCCCATTGTTAACTTTTCAGGTACAGCGGGAACTAATGTCGCCTCACTCAAAACTGATATCTCCTTTGTTAACACCCCAATCCACGACTCTCATGTGAACACTGCTTGGTTTTTTTTATAAACAACATTTGCATTAGGTCTTGAGTTATCATGCATATAGAGACTGTTAGGAAAGACTCTAACTTTGAATCCGTTAGAGTTTGATACGACCAATGTTTCCACTTTGTTTACTAGGTGTTTCGGGCATTTTTTTGAAGTACTAGCCATACAGTTGGGCCCAAACCACAGGCCCCAACCACACACGCCAACTATACGCCCCAGCCGCACACCTCCCAATTGTGCGGCTACCCCCCTGCGGTTGGCCTCTTTTTGAAGCATTATTGGCGAAAATTTCTCAATAAACAGGACTATTGGGTCTCATTTAGGGATTATTAACACTCAATAGATTTTTAGAGAGGAAAAACTCTGTCGAGATAAGGAATCATTAAGGAATCTTTTAAAAAAGAAAATTCTTGAGGAAAGTTAGAGAGATAGAGAAAACTAAAGAGAATTTTTAGAAAGAGAAAATCCTAGAAAGAGAAAGTTCTAAAAGAGAAAGGAGTAAGCAAGCAGTCTTCGTTCTTCTTCAAGCACCTCAGGTACGTTTTTCTATAACTCTCTTAAATTTTATATACTGTATCTAAATACAAATTTTAACACAAAAATTATAGCTTGCAAAGAAGTCCACTGTTTTCAAATCAATCTTTTCTAAGTTTTACAAGAAAACTAAAATCCGTTTTAACACGTTTTCAAAACAAAACAAAATACGAAAAACAAATTTCCAAAGAAATGAAATTACGAGACTCTGATTTCATTCCTCGAATGAATACGTAGGTGCTCACAAAGCTCGAGTCTAATTTCAAAATACTGTTTTTAAACTAAATTTATCCGAAAGGACTATTCTAAAAATAATTCAAACTACTTGCAAGATATCTAAAATAAATTAAATACATGATCCATTAAGAGATCGAAAGGTGAATTGGGTGCCTAACACCTTCCCAATTCGTAACGTAGTTCTCAAACCATAGCAAAACAAGTTATCAAATAAATCTCTGGTTTCAAATTATCTTTTGTACAATCTTTTGTTTGTTTTCTTGTAAAACAAATTGGCGACTCTACAAAAGAAGTTTTCCTTTAAAATAAAAGAATAGAAGAAACCGAGAAGTAAGGGTGGAGTGAAAGACCGGATTCTCACATCCTTCGACACCAAATGGGAAAACTTCACCAAATGCAACTCTTATCTATATACTTTTCTTAAAAAGTGAAGAAAGGCAACATTGATTCGTATTTTGTGTGGTTACCTATTGGAGATGCTCTTACACTGGGGAACAAAGTAATTTATTTTCCGCCCATAGTTTACATATATTTAGTGACTAGTGGTGCGTTGATGTTGTTGAACATGCTCCCTGTTTTGGTGTATTTTGATGAAACATTGAAAAATCTTTTGATGTAGTAAACTAAATCAAACTAAATCAAAAGATTTGTGTCAAACATAGCAAAAGAGACGTGAACTCATAATTTGAAACAAAGGGAGTAATAGATGATGATTATTGTATGTGGTAGTTCATAACTGGACTGCTTTGTTGTTTTTGTTTTTGTATCAGGAATAACAAGGGTGAGAATTTGATTACGTCCTACTACCACACTGTGAGCCTGTGACCAACACATCCATATGTGTGGAGGTAACCTACACGTTCTTAACAAACGAGAACATCATAACCCTTGGCACCCAGTACGTGTTGGTCCCATTGATCACGGTCAAGGCTCGGGTCAACAACTTTAGCAAGGCTAGCACCCTCATCTAGCATGAGTGGCGCTCCAAGTCACTCTTCACCATTTCGGGCAAGTTAGACATTATGGCAATTGACAAGACCACTAATATCGGTTTGGCCTTGGCTCTCAAGTCATAAGCTGAGTTATCTCTTTTGTGGCTAGAAGCAATAAGGTGCAATTTGCTTGTTTAGGTTCAGATTGATTTGCCTCCAAGACTTTTTAGTTGGTTTTGTGGTTTTTGGACTAAAAATAATTTTAGATGGTTTAGGTGAACCAATGTTCACGCTTTCTTTATCTTCTCACTTGGACCTTTGTCCAAATGTGGAGAATACATGATATGTGGAAGGAGTTATGGCTCACGATTTTGTTTCAATTTAATGTCAAGTTGAGTTGAGTTGTTCTTTAGAATTAAACCTCTTCCATGGAGTTGGTTGTTCTTTACAAGGGTGCGCATAATGATTAAGCCAATGCGCTGCGTAATTCGATCTATTTTGCAATGTCAAAGTTTGGTTCATAAGGTTAATGAGCTAAATTTTAAGCTCCATTTACTGCCAAGTTCTTGAAGATAAGAGCAATTCATTGTTTAACTCTGCTCGAACAATGACTCTTATTTACACTGCCAAATGAAACTAGCTAGTAGTGTTAATCTTGTGCGTTGAATTGAATCCCCTAAAATAAGGGATTTGCCAAAAGAAGTCGTGGATGTAAACAAAATCACCTATTAATAAATGGGTTGGGTTAGGATCAACTCGCTTGATACAAATATAACTTGTATAAGACATTTAAATTAAACATGTCATCTCGTATAACAAAAATCCATATAACTCATAGAATTTTATAATGAAAAAATACTAAACCTCCTCCCCGGAGGTAAACCCAGCCGACCGGCAAGGGCATAGGTCCTCCAGCCGGTCATCCATTCTCTGGATTCTCTCCAGGATAAGCTCTAATGAGCTTCCAGTCTCTTATTTTTTCTTTTGTATATATATATATTAACCTCAAGTCATGATACAGTATATTTTTCTGCATCTTCCACTAGAATAATTTGATGGTATGTAATTTAGCTATATTTATTTTGATGTTATGAAACTTATATGGAATGACTTTTGATATTTTAGTGTAAGTGGATAATTTGATAGTATGTAATTTAACTATGTTTATTTTGGCGTAATGAAACTTATATGGAATGACTTTTAATATTTTAACAAACATGTTACGCGTGTTAACCCATATAATACGATTAATAAACATGTTGGGTTATGGTTGACAATTTTGACATAATTAATTAATTGTGTTGGTTAGTGTTGACTTCTCTAATAATATCAACATGTGTAACACGACACAAACCTGTGGACGGACGATAGGGCACAATTGTCATCCTTATTTAAGAACATATCTAACTATAGTGTAAAATTATGTTTTGTATCATATTTGAATATTGTGTAGAAAGGGTATTTCAATAGTTGTTTAAAAATGAGTTTTGTGTAAAATAAATGCGTAAAATATCCACCCACTTTACACTACCATGTCAACTTTCTCTATGCAAAAATTATATATTTAAAATTTATTCATCAAACCTTACAAACAAGATCCATTGTATAAAATTATGTAGTACAAAGTTTTAGAAATAAAATAAAAAAATAACATAAAAGTGGTAACATGTGATAATATTTTTTTAGTTATTCAACTTTTAAGCCAGAGTTTGCTAAATTAATATTAGCAATATATTTTTAAGCTACTCGATTATAGTATTACATTAAGAAATTGTACATTAATTTAAAAATAAATATAATTAATTATTTTAACAATAATATCACCTTATTTTTATAGCTTTTAAATTTTATCTAAAAATAAGTTAACAAATAAAATTTCCACAAACTTTTACGCATGCTATTAGATCAGCCAGATTGTCCAAATTTGAAATAATTTAATATGGGCGACACTTTCAACTACATTATGAAAGTAATAAACAATTTGGCAACTAAGCCTCTTTACCAATTTTTAGTGCGATAGTCTTGGGTTGCCAGTTGACTGGGTTTATTTCGCTGGTTAATTTTTTAGAATTATTAAAATAATGCTCAGTCAGGACAGTCACCAATTGCCTGCAAGAATTAGTCGAGATGGAATAAAGTCGGGGTGTTGTGGCGACAAATTCAAAAATTGAATGATTGAATTGTACTGAGCCGAACCGATCCGTGAAAAATCAAATAAAAAAAAACTGAAACCGAAACAAAATTATTGAACTGAAACTGAATATGTCTAGTTTGGGTTTGTGGCATGACATTGCAAAATACCGAACCGAACCGAACTGTGAACAAAACCAAATCATTACATATGTTAACTCGAAAATATTATTATTTCACTATTTAAAATTTTATGTTCCTAAAATTTATAAAGTCTAGTAATAAATTGACTCTTTTAACTATTATGAATATTGGAATTATATTATAAATAAGATAATTAATATTTTTTTCATTTTAAAATAAGTAGGAGCAAGTATACAATTATTATTTTATTAAACAAAATAAATATTCTCTTACAATTTATTTATTTTTAAAATATACATATAAAAACCGAATAAAATCAAACAAAAAAATTTAATTCGAATTTAACTTTAAAAATTTAAAAACCAAACTTTTAAATTCAATTAGAATTTCAATTTCGTAATTTTAACGCCCCCACCAAAATCAAAAACACCCTTAGGCGAAAGCGGGCTAGACACCGGTATAAGAGACAAAGATAGAAATAAAAAAAAAAAACTATTTGCAACGACTTTCCCTCCCTAGTCATTGTTTTCTGTGTCTGCACGTCTCTCTACTTGATCACCCATCTCCACTGTAAAACCACTCCAAATAGATCTGAAAAATAATCAGTGAAAGAAAAATGGCGGCAGCAGTGAAGAAGAGAGTAAAGTTAGGTTCAGTAGGTTTAGAGGTCTCAGCTCAAGGACTCGGATGTATGAGCATGTCATACGCCTATGGCCCTGCGATGCCGGAAACAGACATGATAAAGCTCATTCATCACGCCATTAACAGCGGCGTTACTTTCCTCGACACCTCCGACGTTTACTGCCCTCACACCAACGAAATCCTCATCGGAAAGGTATCCATTAATCTATATATCGGTATATATTAAATTCAATTATCTACACAATTCTTGTGTTATGTTGATGATCATTATTGGGATTGACTGGATTGAATTGAATTTGTTTCGATCACGTCATTCATTTTTGTGTAATGAACTTAGTATGATAGTGATTTTATTAGGCTGATTCTTTTAAGTTGATGCTTAAAAACTAACGATAATTTTAATTTTGCTATAAAACAAGTACTAAGAAAAAACATTTTTATTTTATTTTTCTTCAAGTAACGCTTATTGATCATTTTTGTTTTTTCAATAGTAATTGGAAGTAATAAATATTGCCTCAATATTTAAGGTTTGTTACAAATTTAACATGGGCAAAAGAAAAATGAGACAGTGGCCTGGCTAGCATCTTCCTTGTCCTCATAACAAAAAGGTTCTGGGTTTGATCCACACTAATGTAATTATCGAAGCCTTTGTTGGTCCACCCTTTCTTGTGATGGTTCTGTCTCTACCTGTTATTGTGGTGGTTGTGGTCCAATTGATAAGTTTTGGTCCTCCCATGATGATGATGTAAAGTGATTTATATTGATTAATGCCCTCTTTGGTTGTACTGTAATTCACAAATTGGCCGTTGAAAAATACTTAATTCTTGAATTATCTAACAGTAATGTTTGGTAGCCAAATGAACTAATATAATAAGCAAACATCAAGACATTGTTGAAAATACATAGTTTACAATTATCATACAAATTCGGGTGCAAAAAATCATGTTACACAATTGCTTGTTAAAGTGAAAAAGTTTACAGTAGGAAATAATTTATAAATTGGACAACTTATGCAACCAACCAGACACTGATTGAACTGAATTGAATTGATTGTAGGCTTTGAAGGGAGGATTTAGAGAGAAAGTTCAATTGGCTTCTAAATTTGGGATCAGTTGGAAGGATGGAGCAATAACAGTGTGTGGCGATCCGGCATATGTAAGGAGCTGCTGTGAGGCTAGCTTGAAGAGACTTGAGATCGATTGCATTGATCTCTATTATGTACATCGCACTGATAATCGTATTCCCATTGAAGTCACTGTGAGTCTTTCATTCTGCATAATATCATTTTCAGCCTATATATCGTTTTACCCTGTTGTTCTCAAATGTCTTGATTTTGTTGCTTCCCTATCTCATTTATACATTATTTTTTCTTGAATACATGTTTAGATTATTATTCACTTCGCTCCATAAACTATGAACATGAACAGAGAGGACTAAGGAGATTCTCATACTGAAATATTAGAAGGGAAATTTTAGAGGGGGGTAGTTGGAAGATAATGCGAAACCAAAATTGATTTTGCCTGAAGACATATACTCCCGCAATCAATCTCAAATTAATATCCGCAGTTTGACTTTGGTGATATTAAGAGAACACTAACTTCTACTTAATCAATGGTCATGAATGCATCTTCTTTTCTATCGTGAGGTTTTGTACATTGATTATGTCCCAAAAGGGAAATGAGATTCTTAGCTTGAGACATCTCAAGAAGGGAAGTGGGACGCTTAATTTGAGACAGAGAGAGTATTAAGGAGAGAATATTAAGGAGAGAATATTTAACATTCACTACAACGACGGTGAATGACATTGACGTCCCGCCAAGGGCCATTTCAGTGTGTGCACATATATCAAATTGCAACCTTCAGTGGAGGAATTCATTTCTTTGATGCAGCATGATCACTATAAATGGTGACAATTTGGTTGGGATATTGTCAGCAGGGAAATAATATTTCCCATTGACAAAACGGATCATATTCTGACCATATAGAATGGCCTCCATTTGATGAGACCAGAGAAGAAAATTGGCATCCCTCAATTTGATGGTACTAAGGTTTGTGATGGTTGGTATGGAGAGAATATCTGGGGCAGCAGATGTGGTGGTTTGGAAAGGAGATTCAATTGAGTTTGAATTCATGATGAGTTCTTATAGGTAGAAGGTGACTCTGAATACTATGTCACTGAGTTCTGTGCAATACGACAGAAGCAATCAGAAAGAAAAGTCAAATGAAGAGGAGAGGGGAGGGGATGGATCAATGCTCTGATACCATGAAAGAAATGTTTTCTATATATTCTTCTCTTTGTAGAGGAAACAATTTATACAATATACAAGGTAATAATCAAGAGAAAATCTTCAATTTTGCCTTAATACATGCCCAAAATCAATAAATCAGAGATGTGCACAAAATTAACATATAATCTAACAATGCAGCTGCCAATACACCAAATCTACAGCTGGCGATATAAGATTGTGGAGGTTTAACACATACCAAATGGAATTTGTAATTCTTTTGATGTTTCGTTATTTGCTTATCTATTTGCAGCAACCTTCTTACTATGCTTTTGCTAATCTAACTAAAAATAACATCTTCAATAGATGGGAGAACTGAAGAAACTGGTTGAAGAAGGTAAAATAAAATACGTGGGTCTATCCGAGGCATCTGCTTCAACAATAAGAAGGGCCCACGCTGTTCATCCGATAACAGCCGTGCAAACGGAATGGTCAATGTGGTCAAGAGATTTGGAGGCTGAAGTTGTTCCGACTTGCAGGCAAATCTTCTTCCGTGCTTCTTAAACCTGTTTAGTATGTTTTTGGTACATGTTACTGATTTAGTTATTCTTGTTCTTATGCAGAGAATTTGGTATTGGGATCGTTCCTTACAGTCCTCTGGGTCGAGGATTCTTCTCAGCTGGTGCTAAATTGATTGAGAACTTGTCAGACAACGACTTCCGCAAGGTTTGTGCTTATAAGACATTTCTTCTACATGAGGCTATAATTTCTTCGATATAATCATTCAACACCTCTGGCCTATCAAGTGACCCACGAATAAATTAAAACTTTCTATAACCTGGGAAGCAGTGAGTGTTAGATCACAAACACGAAAAAGGGTCTTGGAACTACAAAGGCGGATCGCAATCCCTATGCTTATAAAGGGTACAAAGGGGCATCGCAATCCCTATGCTTACAAAGGGATCCCAAATAATGCTTTACTGCATGTTTGGGACTTTGAGAAAATCGGAGAAAAGCATGTATCTTTTACATTGCAAGTGTAATGAGGAGAAAATCGGAGAGAAAGGGGAGAAAGGAGGAAGCTGGTGTAGTGAAAACTTCCTTTTAAAACTTCTCGCCTAATTTTAAGGGAAGGGGAGAAGAGAAAGTTGACTTCAATGAATTTTGTTTATTGATCTTTTTACCCTTAAAAGTATGTGATGGAGTTTTGAACTACCTCTCAATAGGGAGGTCAAGAGTTTGAATTCTCTTGGAGCCACCTCTAATAGTGTGTCCATGTGAGTGCGGATTGGAGGGTCTAAATGTTGTACCATTTTGTGATTGTCAAAACCCACATACACCATTAGTGTAATGGGGAGGTCCTTGGCTTATACGTTGGTTCAATGAACCTCAGTACAAACTTGGGCTAAACATTTTGTGTGAGAATTGTATTGTTACTCATGGATTAGAGCGACTGTGGTTATTGTCACTTGTGCTTGTGCTGCTGACAACCAGTCGAGGTTGTTTGTGTGTGACCCCCCAACTTGACGTAAGATGTCATTGCTTTGATACGCACAGTTTTTTGGTTTTTTTGTTTTTGTCAAAAAAAAAAATTGATATAATTTAGAAAAAATGAGTTTAATAAACAAGCATATTTATTTTTTCTTATCACGCATATTGAATAATATGTTAATTATGCCAAAAAAAAGAACAACAAATCAGAATTATGGCTATTCGTTCAAAATAAATCAAAGTTTTTTTTTAAAAAAAGAGAGCAATTTTTTGTCAAAAAAAATAATTGATCTAATTTGCTTTTGGGGTCCAAAATAATTTGTTTTGGTTTGTTTAGTTACCGAAGGGCAAAATAGGTACATCAGGTTAGAAATTTCGCTGACTAACACTTTTTTGGCTTTGACTCACAGTTTTGTCAAAAATGGACCCCAAAGCCCAAGAAATGAAAACTATGAACCCTTGACTCAAGATTGCTAGAAAAATATATTACATGCATTTCTGTTTATGGTCATTCTTCTTTGCATTGTGTGCTATCATAGTTTTAAAATTTTCTTTTATTTTAAATATCTCAATTTTGTCTCCGTAAGAAATGGTCTAATGTTTATATATAGAAAATGCCCAGATTCCTACCCGAGAATATTGAGACAAATGAAACAATATTCAAGCGAGTTAGCGAAATGGCTACAAGGAAGGGGTGTACCCCATCGCAACTAGCGTTGGCTTGGGTTCATCATCAAGGCGACGATGTGGTTCCCATTCCTGGGACCACCAAGATCGAAAACTTCAACCAGAACATCAAAGCTTTGTCTGTAAAACTAACACTAGAAGAGATGAAGGAACTCGAATCATATGCCTCGATCGACGTGGTTAAGGGCGAGCGGCATGCATACATGTTCTCTGTTTTTGTAAATCCCGAAACGCCGCCATTGTCTTCATGGAAGGCTTAAACTCGTGCATTTGTGTTTCTTCTTGCTAATAATAGTGTTTCCTTTTCTTCATAAACATCTTTGTTACTTGTGCTGTTAATGTTTTAGAACAATGGTTATTTTCTAGACCTTTAAAAGCTGGATTTTATTTTTTTGTTTGATGTTGTGTAAAAATTTGTTGAAAGGGCGAAAACTAAATGTGTGATGCAAGTGTTTTAAATTGATTTTGGGTTTGCGAACCATTTTATCTATTTTTCTCTATATATATACAAACGATGATCCAACTTCTACACAAGAGTGGAGGGAAAAAAGCGAAACAAGTTCTTTCTTTGAAGGCTTACCACACTAAGCCTTGTAGGCTGGTTCGGGAGCCTAACCAAAGTAGTAAATACCTGAACAAAAGAGCTCTTTGGGTTCGTCACCTATTTCGTAAGAGAAGTGCCTTGTGTAGTTCTCCTCTACAAGAGGACTTGCTTACCAAAAGTGCACGGCCACAAGCACTTTCTTTCTCAAAGTCAACGTTCTCCCTTGTGGAAGGTCAAAGGGCTTCAGATAGGCGCTCGTCAGTCTCTTATTTTATTTTATTTTATTATAAGTAGTATCTTCCCTTCCTTTAGCACTAGACTTGTGTAATTAGGGCGTGGAAGCCCTTGCTCTTTCCTTTGAGCTCCTCGGTACCTTTTTTGTTTGAAAAGCGCATAGTGTCTCCTCCAAAAGTGACCTCTCCAATCGGATAAGTCATGAAATATTTACTTAAAGCAGTTGGTCCTTTAGCGAACCCCATGTTAGCCCCAAGACGTTGGTCAATAACTATAAAAGTCAATGCTTGTGCTTGAGTGAGAAGGGTCTCCTCGCTTATTGACTTGAACCACTGACCTTTAGAACAAACCTATTAGGACAAAAGGAATTTGTTGATATCGGTAACAATTAATGACTGCAGTTTGTTCAATTGATTTCGGGATTGTGACCATTTTATTCTGTTTTTGTTCCACTCTCACTTGAACAATGCACATCACTCTAGTTGGGTTGAAAGATATTTTGGTCACTTTATAGGGATATTTCACGGTTCATGAATTTTGGGTGCCAAAGACTACATTAGATTAAAAGGACAAAGTCCAAATATATAACAAAGCTTTAGCTGCCTAAGTTCGATTAAGTAAAAATTTTGAGTAGCAAAAGGTAAATAACCTTACTTAAAATAGTGACTAACAATCTTACGTGTCACAACCAATGAGTTCTAGTTAGATGGGGTAAATTATATGTTAAACATTAAAATTTGAAGTGATTTTCAATTTCTCCTTTGAAGTCTAAATTGTTCTAAATTGAGCCTTAAGGTACAACTAGTGATCTAATTTAGACCTTCTGTTAGCATCCACGTGGAGCTCAGCTGCACAATTATGTGTCTTATTCTGCCTAAAATAAGCACGCGCACAACACGTAAGTCGGATTTGGAGGTTACTTAACCCTATGCTAGGGTTCTTTTACATATAAACCCCATATGTATATAAATAAATATTATATATATATATATATAGAGAGAGAGAGAGCGAGAGCTTTAGATTCTGAAGAATCCGTAGAAGGTTCCAATGTGTACGGAGATTCACCATCCGAAGCCACCAAATCAAAGGAATCAACTGGATTATAATGAGTTTTTATTATTTCGAAGGGAAAAAGCTATTTTTTATACCCTAGTTTAACTTTATTGTATAAAATACAATACATTCTTTTTTAAGATTCTTTGTTAGCCGTGTCTTTACTTGAAACTCTAGGTTAAACAAAGGAAATGAATATTATTAAAAATATATATACACAACGAGGGAAATCAAAATTACCTTACCCCAAAATTTGGACATCCTCTGAACCTTCTACATGGGTTGGAATCAGTCCATGATGTTTTCGTCACCCTTAAGTTCACAAAATCAAAAACAACCATCCATTCTGGTGCTGTGGTGTTGAGCTATGTTTTTCTTTTCTTCAATTGTGAGATATATATTTATATATTATACTTGCTTGTTTCATTTATAACCCCGATGTTTGGGTAAAAAGGCTAGGGAAAAAAATGGCGTCTAAACACTCCACCTCACATCTTACGTGGATCGCCACATATTTTTGCGGTTTGGAATTTTAAATGGAAGTTAACAAAAGGTCTCAATTGAATCACTAATAGTACATCAGAGTTTAATTTGGAAGGATTGAAACTTTGAGGGAGACATTGAAAAAATGACCCCAAACTTTAAGATTTATTATATAATTTGCGCATACAAGTATCTTTTACACTGGTGCACAATTTTCGAACCTCGCAAGGGGCATTTGAATTAATCCCTTAGGAGTGAAATATATCAAAATATCGTTCATGTAATACACAAATACCCATCTCTTGTATTATATAATAAGATGATAAAAATAAATTTATTTGTATATATATACGCCATGTGCAATATTATATTTTTAGTAAATTTTCATACTAAGTAATTTTTTCTTGTCTTCAAAATAGGTGCTAGAGTTTGGTTGAATGGTTAAATACAGTCGGTCTTGAGTTTTGAAGGTGTCTAAGCAAATCTTTATTTTTGGGCCTTTTGAATATACATATATACTATATATAAAAGTATGAATAATTTAAGAGTTTTTTTTCCTTTATTGTGAAGACAAATATGCTTCTTGATTTTAAACGAAAGATTTTAAGATTTACATATAGTATAATTCAATATATTTTTATACTAGTATTAGTATTTCAAACAAATTCAAATTCTACTTTATTTGGCTAAAATAATTAAACAAAGATTTTAAACTAGATTTACATTAAATAAAATAGTATAATTGTATAATTCCGTATATTTTTATATTAGTATTATTATTCCAATAACTTCAAACTCCACTTTCTTTGCGCTTGGGGCAATGACACAGCTAGTAAGGTACTAACCGAGGCGCGTCAATTGCCACTTGAAAACTATTTCCAAACCCCCTCCTTGGCCTTGGTTCTGCCTTGGCCATTGAGAATTTTTGGAAGGGCTCCCTCTAACCCCAGGGTAAAGCTTTTGAAAAAAAAAAAAACAAAAACAAAAACAAAAAACCACTTCAAACTCTACTTTATTGGCTAAAATAATTAAACAATTTAGAATTCGTGTAGAATTAGGACTTTTGTATAAAATTTCTATATTACTTCATAACAAACATCACATGAAGGAGGCTATTTAATAGATCATATTAAAATTACAAAACTTTTAGCGTGAATTAGAATTTTGTTCCAAACCTCACCATAAAGGTATGTGCATTAAACACTATTTTGCTTGATTGCTTTTAACATTATAATAAATCAAATTTATATTAATTATATATATAATGTCCATTTCAAGTACGGACCAATCCATAAAAACACTTGGGGTGTATTTTTTATGACGCAAAACCGTCACAAATGAGTCCGCACCTGATCCTTCCCATATATTCTAAAACTTATTTGTTTATTTATAATTATGTTTAATGTTTAAATAAAAAAATATGAATATATTGTAGTTGTGACTCAGTAAAACATTCATGTTGAATTTATTTTTTTAGCATTTTAATATTTTCATTGTTATATAATCTATTATTTATATTGATTTTGGGTTTTTGAACCATTTTATCCATTTTTCTCTGTATATATATACAAATGATGATACAACTTCTTTACGAGTGTGGAGAGGGATTTTGTAGCGACCCATAAATATTTAACATCGGTAGTGTAATGGGAAGGTCCTTAGTATATATGTGGGAAATTTACAACTTGGGCTAGTCATTTTGAGGGAGAACCCGATTGGTTACATATTTTACCGGGGAAGCAAAACATGTTCTTTCTTTGAAGGCGTACCACACTAAGCCTTGTAGGCCGGTTCAGGAACCTAACCAAAGTATGTGAATGCCTTAATAAATGAGCTCTTTAGGTTCGTCGCCTATTTCGTAAGACAAGTGTATTTGATAGCTCTCCTCTACAAGAGGACTTGCTTACCAGAAATGGCCACAAGCACCTTCTTTTGCAAAGACAACTTTCACCCTTGTGGAAGGTCGAAGGGCTTCGGATAGGCGCTCATATGTCTTCTTCTTTTTCTTATGAGTAATCTCTTCCTTTCGTTTAATGCTAGACTTGTGCAATTAGGGCGCGGAAGCCCTTGCTCATTCCTTTGAGCTCCTCATTACCTTTTTTGTTTGAAAAGCACATAGTTTCTCCTCTAAAAATGACCTCGCCAGTCGGAGAAGTCATGAAATATTTACCTATACCAGTAGGTCCTTGAGCAAACCCCACGTTAGCCCCATGTAAGTGATTATTCATTCATGATTATTGGTTGTTTATTTTTATATATATCTACATTGATAATAAAGCTTTTTCGTTCAAAAAACAAGATGATAAACTTGAAGATTATCTAGAGCACTCAAATATATACATTGATAATAAAGAATTGTGCGCTGGGGCATGTATATATATGCATCATTTATCCTTCTTGCCTTCAAAACTTGTAAAAATGAACTCCATTTTGTAAAATGGAATATCGTTATCGGTTATACGAAGCTGAGAAAATAATACTTATTCGGCAACATGTTCTCGATAATAAAATAATACATCGGTACTAAACTACTGAATAATATGCAACATATTTCGTGTTTAATTGCCAATTTATTCCTTATATCTCATCCATGTGTTGCAAAATATTTCCTTATAGTTTATATTTGAGTAAATTACCAAAAAATACAATGTACTTTACTCGTTTTTACAATTTGGGTAATGTACAATTTTCTCGACATTAGAAACATTGTACTTTATTTATTTTTTCATTTTGGGTAATATTAACCCCCAAAATATTACCCAAAATGAAAAAATAAATAAAGTACAATGTTTCTAATGTCGAAAAAATTGTATATTACCCAAATTGTAAAAACAGGTAAAGTACATTGTATTTTTTGGTAATTTACCCTTTATATTTTCTTAAATATTATATTATATATTGCAGGATTTATCTTTTGTGTTAAAATCATTGAATGATACTTAGCAAACTAATACCGATGCTCTAGTTCCTATTGAAGTTGATCATGTTCCGATATAAGTTGATCATATTTGTAGGACTGATCTTTGTGAGATTAATCAAATTGTCTCTTAAAACTTCATAAGCTACTTCTTGACGGATAAAGTAAGCACATTTTTCCCGCCATTTTAGATTTTACTATAAGTTTTAGACAATATACTAAATGCTTTTTATCATTCTTGTGGGTATTTTAGTTATGAATTGAGTTGTTCGATTGGTGTCAATGCATTGCCTGAAGTTTGAACACAATTATTGTTAAATTGAAGCGGAGAAATAAACTGAGGCAAGGAAAAGTAGATTGACACTAAGGTATGAGAGAGTAGAGTTTTACAGAGATAATCATAAAAGTCAAGATCAATCGGGAAATGAGGAAAATAATGAATGAGGGACATTACTATGAAAAATGTGGATGCCCCTTCATGTTAAAAAGAGTTCCTCTCGGTTGTGATAAGTGGAAGCTCGAAGTCGTATGTGAGGAACACAATCACGTCATCCCAAACTTTGGTATGTTATTTATTTGCAGGAAGGTTAAAGGGATATGGGAAGAATATAGTAAAAGATTTGTCCCTGTATGGAGTTAAGCCAAAGCAATGTCGCGGTTCTTGACTTTCATGATATCTTATGAAGTGTAGGGAAAGTAAGACAAGTTATTTTTTTGACACTGTATAGTACACGAGACTAGTGTATTCATCAGTGAAGTAATGTAAGGCCCATCCTGTTAGGAGATTTTCATATCTGGAACCTTTTCTTACATAAAATCACAACTTACAAAAACTTTTCTTAAATAAAGTATGATCCGAATAAAAGCCCATTTTAGAAAATTTCAAAATATGGAGTTCGTTTAAGTAATAAACCGCCCTGTAAAACCTTTTAACCATTTTCATCCAAATCAGTCCAAATGTTTAACCAAGTAGTAAAGCAACTCCACCTATAAAAACATAAACACAAGCCCCTTTGAACATCATTTACTTAAAGAATTTCAAAGTTCATTTACAAATACAAGTGGCTTTACATAATAAAATGATTATACAACCTAGTCCTTAATCTAAGGACTACAAAAGATCTATAAATATTAGAGGCTTCTGTAAACACCTCATTTTGCGACCCCCGCAAGAGTTCTGATTTTCAAAGAAATGAACACGCATGCATGCACGAGCATTTTTGGATGCACAAAAACTATGTTCATGTGATACAGGTCAATGAAGAAATCTGAAAGGACCCCGGATGAGGAGTTAAAGAATTATCGAAAATTGTCAGAATCGAAAATTGTCAAATCTTCTAGGAACTTGTGAAATGAGAGTTACGCATTTTGGATCATCCTCAAACTTTGAGAGTTGATAGACATTATCATGAGGAGTAGCATACTCAAAAATCAGCTCAATCCGACAGTCGGATCTCCGAAAATTCAGAAAATCATGAGTTTATTTCGAGTGATCAAATGGAGGTCTTCTCGAAGTTAAAATGGTTTGAAATTTGGTAAGTGGATAGGCCTTATTGTGGGTAAGAACATATTCAAAATTCAGCTTTATCGGACATGGGATCATCAAGAAACAATTTGTCTATCGTGGAATTCTAGTTAAAATGTCCTTCATAGAAAATTAAAATAAATAGTGGCCTTCCAGAATTCTGATCGACCTAAAATTTGGACACAAGTTAGAAAACATATCAAAAAATCATCATAATCCAACGGTTGGAAGTTCAATTGTCGAGATTGTTGTACGCAAGTACGTTTCCTACGCGGGAATGAACTCTTTGTACCAAGCCAAGGAGACCGAGTCCTTCCCGAACTCCGATCGTCTCCAATTTTTTACAGAGTCTAGAAGACTTATATTGGCAATACATATCCAAATTCAGCATGATCCAACGGTTAGAACCTGACTTGTCGTGCAAGCAAGGGACCTTGTCTACAATAAGTACCTTTCCTACGCGGACACAAACGCTTCGTACCAATCAGAACGAAAGGGAGCCTTCCCGAAATCTGATCGACCTGAAATTTTTAAACAATCTAGAAGAGTTCTATTCCCAACACATATCCAAAAATCAGGATGATCCAACGGTGGTAAGGTTTCGCGATAATTTCCAAGAGTCCTAGTCGCAATCTCTTTTCTTGCTCTCCAAGTATTTTGACAACTATAAATAGACCCCCCCTCCATTCATTATTTTCATCAACAATCAAGGGGATTTCGTGGTACACACCAAGAGATCCTTATTCTCTCCCTCCAAGGAGGCTCGGATATAATTTTCTCTCTCTTCTTTTATTTATTCGTCAGTTTTATAATTTAGATTCTTGTCTGCATAATTTTTATCACTTAATAGCTTTTCAAAACCCTTTTTCAAATTGTTTTCAAAACCAAAGGTGTATAATAAACCCTAATCCAATTCTAAAATAGTATTATTACTTTCTTATTATTTCAAAAGTCCGGATTAGTGGTATTGTTATACGAAGAAATCGATAATCGCTATATATCCAATCTAACTCATAGATTACGGTGTGTATGTGATAAATACTCGATTATGAGAGCACTAGTGCCATCTATATTGGATTAATCAATAAACTATGGTACACGATCGGTCAAGTCACCTCATATCATATCGAGTATAAGATTCCACATTGAATCAGTTTTCAAAGAGCCCAATACTTTATAAAATCACTTGTTTCATTGCATCTATTATTATCAAACTCTCTTTTTCAAATCACGCACACACACACACACACTTATTTTTAAAATCATGGGCGAATTAGGAAACACGTCGTTTTTATCCCAACCCCAAAATCCCGATTTCTAATGCAAGCACGAAAAGCTGTAAAGTAATAGCAATAGCATGCAAGAATTGAATTATAACACACGCATATCCTACTCAAGAGACCGAAAGGGCGAATTGGGTGCCTAACACCTTCCCGATTCGTAACTTAATCCCCGAACCTTCGAATCAACTGGTTTCGCATACATTGTGTACAAGAGGATATTTAGTCCATAAATACGTCTCTTTTACACAAATATTTTTTGTTTGTTTAGTAAAACAAACTGGCGACTCTTATTTTTTTCAAAACTTAATTTTC
The DNA here is from genome assembly GCA_021464415.1 of Lonicera japonica. NCBI lineage: Eukaryota > Viridiplantae > Streptophyta > Magnoliopsida > Dipsacales > Caprifoliaceae > Lonicera > Lonicera japonica. The sequence continues at coordinate 13,930,431 of CM038465.1, forward strand.
AAACCAACGACGGAATCGCCGCCCACGAGGACTCCCGGGCGTCGAGGACGCGGGTTCTCACAGCTTCTAGACGAATATATCAACGCTCTAATCCCCGAAGCCTAACCTACAAAACTGTTAGAAAATAGGATGAGCCAAATCTGGGCTCAGTGAGAACTGTATAATTTTGGATAGAAAATACACAATATTGCATACAAAGGCTCGTGTAACTTTATAGAAAGTAAGTACTTTAGTATAATATAGTATTATAAAAGTAATGCAATGTAATCCACCCACTCACATGCATGCCAAACTCCACTAGGACACTCATCCTAGACACCGGAAGCTATCCGCCCAACTAATCGATTCCACCCTTAGACGTTCCATAGAATAATTCTCTATAAGTTCCTGTATCACTAGAAGGTCGTTAGTATAAAACAATCTCATTTCAATTACTAGCCTCATAAGATTCGTCATGTTAAAGTGGACTCTTTACATAAGGTGGATCAACTATGTTTACTCTACACCGCTACGATTCCACGACTAACACTCCTTCATAGGGAAGGTCGCTAACTCTAAGCCAACCATTAGTAGTTTCCACTTTAATTATAGTTTGTTATGAATCCCATACTTTGCCGACTAATAAGCATCACCACTAAATCGTTCATCACGTATTATGTATACTTGTATCCATATTCTACATTTATAACCAATACCTATTTTATCTTAAGCATTACGTTACAGTCCACCAAGTCTCCTTATTCTCAATAACTTATTTCATATTATCAATAATGTAATTGGCATCACTAGCCTTATCACCATATCAATCAAGCATAATTATTAAACTATAGCATTCTTACGTCTCATTGACATTTCATTATCCATGCATTATGTTCAATTATTGAATTATCGGCTACATACGTCTCAACGTGTATTTCGTGTGTCATTAAAGCATTACAAGGTTTTTGGTGACGATATGTGGTTCTATCGAAGCAACAATAATTAATTTCTAATTCCCACAATAGTATTCATAAGCTACAAGACTAAACATTAACATAAAAAGTTCCGCCGTAATGGGTTTTAGTATAAAACTCAAGGATAATGCTTAACACTTATAACTAATGACATATTTGTGTATATCTACCATTCATAACCCACAATCAATCCTTCTCTAAGCACAAATCCCAAAATCCCCAATTTCTAGTTCATATATGTAGCTACAATTTATATATAAGCTAAAATATGGATTTACTTGTTAAATCATGTAATTAAAGTAATAATCTTTTAATATTAATCACTAATTGAAGATTTGTCTAGCCTAACCCATATGAGATGCAAACAACCTAGAGATTTAAAAAAAAATCCCTAATTTGCGTAGAAATCTCTAATGTAATAAGTAATCATTTAAAAAACAAGTTTAGCATTAGTGTTCCCACCTTAGAAAAGCTAAATCTTTAAGTTAATGAAGCGTAAACTCCAAATCTTGAAACCTTAGCTCGCCCTCAAGCCCCCATGGAAGAAGATGAAGGTTGAATATGATGAATAGTGAAAGAAATGGAGGTTTGGAACTCAAATCTTGGTTACAGATGGGGAAATCATAAAGATCCTCAAGGATCTCCTCTCTTTCTCTCTCTTGAGCGCTCTATGGGTGTATGGATAGAATTATGGGTAAAAGCGGGAGTAAACAACACTTTAAAACACACAAAATGGGCTTAGGTTTTCTGCCAAACCGGTCCATAAAAAGGCCATATTGGTCCATAGTTTAATTTTTGGGCTTTGGCACATTGTTCGTAATTCGGTTATAACTTTTCGCTCAGAACTCCAATTAAAGGAGATCTTTATTTATATCCATGGAAAGCTAATTCAAAGATCTACAACTTCATAGGAGGAAGTTTCTCCAAATTCTAAATGGATTAATTCCATAAATTTCTTCGAAGACATCGCTCTATCAAAGTGCTAAAAAAATCTAATATAAACAGATTTCGCTAACCGACTTACTTCGCATTATGTTTTAACCAATGAGGAGCATAAATTGGCTTACAGTCAAAGCATGAAAGTTGTAAAATGGATCAAAACCTAGACATAGGTGTGAACGGGGACTTAATCTGATAAGAAATGGATAAGTTACGATATCTCAAAGTTAGCTAAAATCAATGAATCGCGTATAACCAAAACGCATGATTAACAAGCCGATATTAATTCGGACCACGCGAATCTCCAAACAATTTCTCATACAAGTGTAAATATACTAGTACGACTAGTACAAAGTGATATAATATTATGAATCTTCATAAATCAAGATTTCACCACTCAAGGTGAAATTAGCGAACGAATGAAGATTAATGTGCTAAAATGGATGAACGTGGTATTACAAGTAAATCTTGATGCTTTTGTTTTTTTGTTTATGTAAATATGGCTTTCATGCAATAAGAAATTTTGTTACAACACTATATAGTTTGCAATTACTTTTAATGAAAATGAAGATCATAATTAACCAACTTATATTGATCTCTCGTATCTATGTTAATACTATATAAATCTGAGTTGTTTTATGGGTTCATTATTAGAAATTACATATGAAATTAAGGCACATATATTTCCTTGAAAATATAATCCAATGCTATAAATTTACAATGATCAGCAACTAATAGCCGAATATAAGACATAAATTCGGCATCTTACAACTGAGTATTTTTTATAAAATCGGTTACACATGGACGAATAATAGTACTAAACTCGGCACTTCTATATCTATCGAACAAAGAATTTAAATCCAAAATAGAGTCGGTGAGACTTTGTCGAAATCAACTTTTCAACACAAACATACACTTATAGCTAAAATCAGCATAAACACACCGACATAGAGATCATAAATCAATATCAATATACCGAGAATTATTTTCAAATGAGGCAAAATATAATCGGTCGACTATTGCTGAATTTACAACATCAGTAATAAGGTGCCAATAATTATCATGTATATTCGGCCATTATTTAGGAATCAGCAACTAAATGCCGAGGTTAATGAAAATATCCGGTAATACTATACTAAGGTTGATGAAAAAATTTGGCAAAAGTTAACCATGTTTTCATAATTTTCAAAAATCTTGTCACAAATTACAAAGTTACAAAATAAAACAACTTTCCAAACAAAACCAATATCCCAATTTTTTACAAAGGCAAGTTAATATATTACCATAAAATTGGTATACAACCTTGTCCATTTTCAAAAAAGAAACTAATAATATACCATAATCCAAACGCATGTACTTATTACAAAAAAAATGATTCTACCAAGATTAAAAACCAATTAAACCATAATCTAAGTAATAAATTCTACGAAAAAAACATTTCCATTGCTTTTACCAAAAGAAAAACCCATTGTTTTACCAACTCAAGTCAAAAAACCAATTAAACCAACGTATCCAAATGTTTACTAGCGACGTCACTTCTTGCTTTATGTTGAGACGTGGCTTTTAAACCACTTGCTTTGTGTAGGCTGTGTGGACTATGTTGGATGTGCTACAACTTTATGTTCTTCACCTCTGCCACTACCTTCACTAGTATGCTTATTAAGATTAGATGGTGCTCTAGTGGTCACTCGGCTTTCTTGACCTTCAGAACTAATTATTTGACGTTTTCTCCCTGCATAGTTGTCGCTTTGTGGGTGGTAGCCATCTTTAGAATAAGACTAGTAAGTAGAGACTTTGCACAAGTTAGTGTTCTAATTTTTCATATAAAAAATGGTCATTGTAATAATAACCAGTTGCCAAAGTACCAGCTATTTAATAATAACCAAATTATCCTATATGAATTGGGATGAGATCCAAAGTTAGAGCATCCAGAACGGTTTGATTGTTTGTGCATTATAAGTAAAATAAAAATATCCCTAAAACATTGTTCATTTTCTATTTGAAATAAAAAAAAAGACCAAAAAGAATTAGTAAAATCTCCAAATTATTCGAACATGACACACACCAGCTTTAGGTTATACTTTCCAATTGAAATTTCTAAAAATATGTTTCCTCTCCGTCTCAACAAATACCAAAGTTAATTTGAGTAGGAGATATTATAGAATTATGTATGTAAATATGCAACTAACCGCATGCATATTTATATAAATACTACACCCTATTATAGACACTAATAAAGGGAAAGTTGAAGAAGAAGAACCCACCAATTTTTCTCATGAATCTTAATTTGAATTGGCTATAATTGAAACCCTAGAATCCTCTCTGGTCCATATGTAAATGCCCTAGTTTCTGCAAACAAACTTTACATGTGGGGTTGAATTGCCCAATTCTTTATTTGAATTTAGCATTGTGTTCTTTTATTTCAAATTAACAACCTTTAGTTGTCTTTTCCACTAAATGGTTTCATTGAAACTAGTCTAGTTAATGCATTAGTGTTTTTTATGTCACAATTATGGTGAAGCTACTTTCATGAAAATTAATTTGGTACACTTGCACGGCACAAAATAAAATGCAATTAAAATTAAGATCATAAAATCAAGCCTTTGAAAGCAAATGTACATTATCCATATAATAAACATTCCCATGTGGGGTAGAAAATTGCAGGAAGCACCAAAGAAAATCAATTATTAATGAAAAATACACACACGGGACCACGAGAAGGGGGAGGGGGGACGAGGGAGGGAGGCTCTACTAAGCTACCACGTCATGTGAACCTTACATCCACTAGCTAATTAACATTGTTTCAAAAAGCCTTTATGCGCAGCAGCAAGAGCTGCTCTCAGTTGTTCGGTGTTGTTGCTTTGGACTAAAGTATATGGACCTCCTAATAAAAGGAGTCTGTAAAGAAAGCCTTCGTTCAAACGCAAGAAAGAAATTTCCAAGACCATGACCACATTGATGTGGAGTACTTTAACCATAAAGCAAGTAGCATTATATGAATTAGTGATTATATTATCCCACTGTATAGGCTTGAGATGTTTTCACATCGAAAACTCCTTGGCCTCCAAAAAGGTGTATTTTTAATATATATAAACCACATGAAACTAGAAAGAGTATGATTGCAAAATAGTTCGGAGCTCTCCAAGCTGGTCATTTCCATTTTGCAAAAGAGTCATGGAACTGGAAAGACTATATTTTGCTATTGCAGTTCGCTCTTTATGCTATTCTATTATATTATGGTAAACTACTATAGTATATGAATGTTTTTTTTTCCCAAAGAAAAGGCCGCAGCCCTAAATTATTATTAAAAAGAAAAGAAGATTACACATTATTCATCCTCTGAATATTAGCCAAACCACTCCTATTTAATCTCAAGATGCCACTTAACTTCCTTGGAATATTACAATTATCAAAACAAACAAATCTTTCTTCTTTACATCCCCCATTAGACAAGTAATCAGGTGCTAAAGGTTGTAGAATTACTATAGATATTAAGCCTCTATTTAAAATGTTTCCAAACCTTTTTAGTACTAAAGCTATACATAAACAAATGATTAATGATTTCAGAAGAAAGCGATCCATTCCACACAACAAGAGCATTTAGAAGCTAACGAAAACCCAATATTTTGCAAACAACTATCAAAAGGAAGCCAACCACGATATGCTCACCAAGAAAGAAATGACAATTTTAGAAGTACATAAGAATGCCACATCTGAGCAATATAAGAATAACAACCGTTAAATTGAATTCTGTGCCAAGCAGATTCAATAGTGAATCTACCATCAACATTATTAACCTAAACAACTATATCTGCCATATTAGTAATTAACTTCAACATATTATGAATTTCACGAACAATTAAGTGATCAAAATGAGTCAAACAAAAACTCTCCCTTTGAGGAATGTGACTCAATGCCTTTTTAACCGACAACTTTTGTAAATCAGGAGGGACATTGATACCCTCCCTTAATTTCACTTTTTGAAACCAATAATCATGCCAAAAGTTTATCTTACTCTCACTAATGATCCATTTAATTCCCGGTTCGGTCTGAGCTCTAGCTTGCAACAACCGATGCCAAGTAGAGGATCCACCAATACCCGCAACACAATCAGCGGGATGCTTTTTAAGACAATATTTTTTATGCATATAACTCGCTCAAAGTGAGTTTTATGCTCTAAATTTCCACCAAAGCTTCGTACCAAAGGCTACATTAATCTCTTTCATAGATCGAACACCAATACCCCCTTCAGCCGCAGGCCAACAACATTACTCCCGTCTAATCCAGTGATGTTTGAGACCAAACTCGCCTTCTCCCCACAAAAAATTACTGCAAATTTGATCAATTCCATGAAAAATATTTTTATGAGGATCTAGAGCTGCCAAGTTATATATGGGAATTAATTGTAAAACATGTTTAATCAACACAATACGAGAACCATAAGACAACAACTTAGTTTTCCATCCCGCTAATTTCTTTTCCATCTTCACAGTAATATTTAATAGGCAATTCTTTTTTGATAAAACCAGTGACCGCAGCAATAGAGGTACTTCTACCAAGAGGAACTTTATTGCCCACCACAAAATAGCTTTTCGACTTATTCACAAGCTGCCCTAATTCCTTCTTATAATTTTCAACAAATTGCATCAAATTAATTAACGATATTTGAGAACCATTAGTGAAAAGTAATCATGTCATCAGCAAAAGCAAGATGAGAAATATTAGGACAATGGCTCGACTTCGAATACGGAAGAATCTTCTTCAAATCCTATAAATTATTTATACCCCTACTAAAAACCTCAGCACCAATAATAAAGAGACAAAAGGAAAAAGGGTCACCTTGACGCACGCCACAAGAAGAAGAAGAAAAAACCCTCTTATTTCCCAAAGAATACAAGCAATTCAATTGAAAATACTAGTAATTCAGTAACAGCCACCACACTATATCAATTAATTGCTTCGCAAAACCAAATTGTCTCATAGTCTTCAGAGTAAAAAGCCATGACATACAATCATAAGCTTTAGCCATGTCAAGTTTTAACACAACATTATTATCACAAACTTTAGAATCAATCTTATGTAACAATTCCTGAGCCAACAAAATATTCTTTGCGATACTCCTCCCCTTAACAAAGCCACTTTGCTTGCCAAAAATAATATTAGGTAAAATAAACGCCATTCGATCTACCACAATCTTTGAAACAATCTTAGCATTGAAATTATAAAAGGAGATAGGCCTCATATCACCAAAAGATTTCGGGTTAAAAACCTTAGGTAAAGTAACAATAAGAGTATTAGTCTAAGAACGGGAAAGAAAGCAGCAGCACCATTCGGATTCATAGCCATGACAACCTTTTTAATTTATTCCATATTGGGGACAGCAATAAGAAACTCATTTTGAGCAACAATCACCAAATTTGGAATTAAATGACAACCATATTCTGTTTGCCAAGACGAAAAATGCTTTTGAAAAAAATTCAACTCATGCAATATCCTTTTGAGAAGTAAGCCAATCCCCATTACAATTCTTAATTCTGAAGATTTTAGTTTTTCGTCTTTTCATCACCACGGAAGCATGAAAGAATTTGGAATTATGCTCTCCTTCATTTAACCATTTAACTTTTGCTAGTTGTCTCCAAAAAAATATCCTCACATTCAAGAGTCTGTTCAAAATGATCCTTAACTTTACTAAAGACTTTTAAAGCACTAGGATAAGCAACAGTTTCAATCACTTTCTCTGCCAATCTAAATTGTTCTTCAGAATCTTTAATGAGCTAAAATAGGTTCCCAAAATGATCTTTATTCCATTGAATAAGGCACTTCTTCAATCTTTTTAATTTTGTAGCAAAAATATGAAGAGGATTATCGAGAACACCCTCATTCCAACTATTTTTGAACCACCAAATGAAACTTATGATGCTTACACCATATATCTTGAAACTTGAAACAACCCCCATTCCTATCAAAAACATTAGCAAAAATTCCAAAAAAATGAGCATGATCAGAAAACTCACGATTAAGATGGTGTACCTGACTATCATCAAACATCAATTGCCATTTCATACTAACCAAATAATGATCCAACGTCTGCCATATTCTTTGACCAGATTTATGCCGAGTAAAAGTATTTTCTAGGATAGGAAATTCTAAAAGACCACCTACGAGAACTCGCGCTCTCAACGCCTGGCTCCCGCAGCGGCAATTCCTCCAGTTTCCCAGTTTAATATTTTGGAAAACGGTTCATTTTATTATAAGCAAAAAAGTGACCATTTGCAAAGGAATCAGAGTCGCCGACCTTTTAAATACAATTAATGTGAAACCAGTTGATTCAAAGGGTTCGGGGATTAAGTTACGAATCAGGAAGGTGTTAGGCTGTAATGACCCGGTCCCACCTCAGTACGATATTATCCGCTCTGGGTAACGTCCAGCCAGGCCTCAGCCTCGGAACATCTACCATCACGGCTTTGTTTTTGGCCTTAGTACGATATTATCCACTCTGGGTAGCGTCCAGCTAGGCCTCAGCCTCGGAACATCTACCCTCACGGCTTTGTTTCTGGGAGCTCACGACCAGCTTCCCAGGGGGTCACCCATCCTGGAATTGTTCTGGTCCACTACTCGCTTAACTTCGGAGTTCTTATGGGATCCGAAGCTAGTGAGCCCCCAAAAGGCCTCGTACTTAATTAGCGACTATTTCTTACTTATATGGGTCTCCAAGGATCCCCCATCTTCCGATGTGGGATGCCCCATTTAAGATACAATTCCTCCTCACAAAGGAGTACTCCATCACTCGCAGGGCGTCACATTGGCACCCCAATTCGACCTTTCGGTCTCTAAGTAGAATATGCGTGGAATTATAATCGAACATTTGCATGTTAATTGATGTTATTGCGTATCGGTCCATAGTTTTAGGAAAAATTGGATTTTGGGGTGGGGATGAAAACCATGTGCTTCTTATTTCGCCTTTCGATTTTAGAAATCAGTGTGTGTGTGTGTGTGTGTGATTTGAAAGATGATTTTGATAATGATATATAGCAAAACAAGTATTTTTCGAAAGATTTAGGGCCTTTCAGAAGCTAATTCGATGTGGAATCTAATATCCGGCAATCCTCGAGATTTGTTCATCAATAGTGTGCTACAGTTTAATAATTTCAAACTGGCATTGAGGAATCTAGTATTATCATATTGGATAATTTAAATTGGATACAAATGTGTATTGATCCCTTTGTAAACTGACATTGATAAAACTGAGATTTTATGAAATTAATTGGTAAAAATATGTTTAAAATGATTTCAGCTCGTTCTACGCCTTCGGTTTTAAAAACGGGGTTTAAATATGAAATATAGACTGATTTTGAGATAAACAGAATTTTTTGCATACAATTGATCAAGTATAATTGATAAAGACAGATAAAAAATTAAAGCCGAATTAAAATAAAAAAAAATACCTGAAAGCCTCAAAAATGGTAGAATACTATTTTATAGCACTGTTCCCGAAGTTCCAGAGCTAACTGATGCCTCAAATGGGTCAGTGCAGGTGTATTTATAGCTGTAGCATAATTAATAGGCCGGGCTGAAAGTGTGTGTCTGCAGACAAGGGGTGTGTCTGCGGACAAAGGGTGTGTGTTTGTCCGCGGACAAAGGGGGTGTCCTTGTCCGCGGATAGACCCCTGTTTTACAAGTGTGACGGTTTTTTCAATTCCCGAAGATCCGACCGTCGGATCGAGCTGATTTTTTAATATGTTATTCCCAGTAACATTTCCCAGCTCGTTACAAAATTTCATAAATTTAGGAGGTCGGGAAGTATCAAAACGAAAAATCTGCTGGGAAGGGTTTATCCGCGAACAAGGGGTGTGTGTTTGTCTGCATACAAAGGGCGTGTCCTTGTCTGCGGACAAGCCCCTAATTACACGTGTAATGGTTTTTTCGCAATTCTGGTCAAAATAAATATCTGATTAATCTGATTTTTTAACATGTTGTTCCCCATGATATACCCTATATACTGACCAAATTTAAGCTCGTTTAGACTTCGGGAAGGTCGTCTTTTGATTACCCGAAGTAAACTCTCAGTTTTTTGAATTCCCGGAGATCCGACCATCGGATTAAGCTAATTTTTTAGTATGTTTCCCCTTTTGGCAATGTTTACCTAAACCGAAGCAATTAAAGACTACACATAGACTCTAAATTCCAGCGCCAATTAAGCAGACACATTGGATAACACTTCAGATACCATTGTTCTCTTAACCAAACCCTATGATAATCCTTTTCAGTAGAAAACCTTAGTAACACATGTCTATTATCCAACATACCAATAGAATAAGCAGATTTGAGCCCTATGATCTCTGGCAACGACGGACGACCATGAGAGAATTTGCCTACCAAAGAAAAATTAAAGAGGGATGCAAGAATTGCAATATCTTCCTCAGAGAAAAAAGTTACAGGTTCACCTCCATAAGATCCAGGCAGCTTAATAAGAATTTGAGTTGATGGATTACCCTCAATGTCAGCAAATGATTTTATAGTAATTAATGTCGAACTCATAAGATTAGTAGAGGAGACGCTGGCGTTAATGCCGGTAGCGATGTGAGGAACGGTTGCCATTGGTCAAAAATCAAAAAAAGGCGCACGATAGTTTGAGATGGCTAATCATGCACCGGGAGAATTTTTTTCCCCTGTAAACACTTACAGTTTGTTTGGATTGAAAGGAGGGAGTGGAAAAGAAAGGATTAGTCATGAAGGAAAGGAAATGAATGGAATGGAATGAGTTTAATTTTATTATTATTTGGATAGCTACGGAGGGAAAGGAAGGGAATGAAAATAACTACGTTTGAATAGAAGGAAGAAAGGAAGAAAAATAATGTAATTTATTAAAAAAGTAAATTATTTATTAAAAATGTTTCCTTTCCTTCCCAATCCTCCCAATATTGGAAGGAAAGAAAGTAAGGGAATAGGGATGAATGACACTCCCTCCCACTCCTTCCATTTCCATTCCATTCTCTTTAAATATTATATCCAAACAAAGGAAATGCAATCCCTCCTCCTCTTTTCCTTTTCCTTCCTTCTCATTCCTTCTATCCAAACGAACTATTACCCTTTAATTGGTTCACGGAAAGGAATTCAATTCTCTTGTCTTATTCATGGGAGTGAGAAATTAAAGATTCTCTCTAAGTTTCTTTTCTTATATTTGGTAAAGCATGAAAAGTATTTAGGTATGGGTATTATTGTCCAAAAATTTTATAATAAATGCTAGAAATTATAACAAGAAAAAATCAATCACATAGATTTTGAGATGAATGACTTTACCCTCTACTTTCTCTTCTGTTAGAAAAGTGTTTTTAGAATTTAAGCTTACCAAACAAAGGAAATGAAATATTTTCCTTTCCTAAGTGCTCAAATCTGCAATTAGAAAAGTGTTAGAAAAGACTTATAAATTTTTATTTAAATATAAGTCTGAATCGCAGTTCATTCAAACATCAATAATTAAATACCATCGTCTATTATAATTGTGTTAGAACTTGAGAATTTTAAAAATGAAAAATGTTGGGGCATGAAATCAATAAAGAGAAAAAGAAAGATCATGATGGAAAGAAAAAAATTAATATAAAATTTAAAAGTTCTTAATAACCTTAAGTAAATATTTGTTTACCATATATAGATTATACGGCTTATTAACGAGTTTATACGATTCAAAATCGACTCGTATTTTTACCGGATTAAATGAGATTTATTCAAGTCTTACAAATTTACACAAAATCAAATCGTTTAATAAATAAATTTAACGGATCAACCCAATTATAAATTGCACCCGTTAAATGTTGACCCAAACAAGTAAATTGGTGTTGATAAATCGTGTTATCTGGCATGTTTAAATTGGGGTGAGACTATTTACAACCTCCATTTATCTCACTAACACCCCTCCCCCCCCCCACCACCACTTAATTTTGAATAGATCTACTTTTAAACACCCCCCTTATATCTCACAAACACCCCCCTCAATTAACATATTTACTCTAAGGTAAAAAAATTAATCTATCAATTTATCCATGGGTAATAAATTAATCACACACTTTAAAACACCCCCCTTATATCTCACTAACACCCCCCACCCCCACATAATTTATTCACCCTTCCCCCACAAACCCCATTTACTCTCCCCACAAACCCTCTTCCCAAGCAAACTGAGTATTGCATTCAAACTCGGTTCTTTGCCATTTTGGCTCCAAAAATCAAAATTTCTACATTAAATCCAAGTGCAAGCATTATTGGTTAGTAGTTTGAACATTAAGTAAAAGTTTTGAATAGAAGAAGAAAGAACTTGATGACGGTGAAGAAAGAAGAAGGTGGTGATAATGATGACATTCCAAAGAATAATGAAACAAAAGAGGTATGTACATGTTTTTTGGAGTATTAAGAAGGATTAAATCTCTCATATATGATCCTACATTTATTTAGAATTAAGAAGATGAAAGAAACCCACAAAACAGAGTACTTTTTATCATCTGTCGAGACTATACTCGGCTCACATTGGGAGGGTAAATAGTCATTTACTCTCTCCACATGAAGTGAGTAAATGACTATTTACCCTCCCCATGTGAGCTGAGAAATGGTCAAATATTCTCTCTATGTGAGACGAGAAAGTGAATAAATGACTATTTACCCTCCCCATGTAAGCCGAGAAATGGTCAAATATTCTCTCTATGTGAGACGAGAAAATGTCATTTATTCTCTCTATGTAAACTGAATTAGTTATCATTCTTTATTAATCCGTTTGGATAAAATTGCATACTCGCCATTCTTAACTAAGTGAACAAATATACAATTAACATTATATATAATTTTATATAATTATAGGATTTCTCACTTGAATCGAGCATTTGGAGAGAGATATCAACGTTTGAACATATTGATTTGACGGCAGTTCAAAAAGAAGAAACTCCTAAACCGGATCGTAATTTTCATGATGTCGAACACATTGTTGAAAATTTTTATCCAATTGATCTCAACCACAAGCTTAATGATGTTGAAGAAGATCCTATACTAATATAGCCTCTTTCTCAAAGAAATTGCGTTGATCTTAATCCCGATGGTGGAAACACAATTTTTAAGCATGCCAACGAATGAGATGTTAGTAATGATGATGAGCCTCCTAATTTTCAAAGAAAAGAAATTGACGTGAGTCACATTTTTACGACGGAGGAAGTAAGTACATAAGACTTTATTACTATTTCGTAACAATTTAATATCAACATAATAACAACTAATATTTGCTACGTATATTTTGTAAGTGTTTGATTCTCGAAAAAGTTTAGTTGATTGGGCTCGGCAAAAAGGAAGAATGATTAAAACTATAGTGGTCACTCGGAAGTCTGACCAAGGTACTAATACAAAGAAGCCACGGATAGTTTTGGGTTATGAAAGGGTGGGAAACCTCGTAATAACCGCACAAAAAAAATGCACCTAGGAAGAGAGATAGTGTCACGAAGAAGTGTAATTGCCCATTTGCACTACGTGGTATGAATATCGATGTGAGAGTAAATGGAAGTTAAGAGTATCATGCGGAATTCATAATCATGACTTACTGAATACCTTAATTGGACATCCATACGCGGGAAGGTTAACTAAAGAGGAAAAGCAATTTGTTGCAGATATGACCATTGCTGCGGTGAAACCGAAAGATGTTCTTTGTGGGCTCAAACAACGTAATAAAGAGAATTGCTCCACAATGAAAATAATTTACAATGTTAAGTCAAAGATGAGAATGCATGCGATGGAGGGGAGGAGTGCCATTCAACAATTAATGAAGATTCTCGTAGAAAGACATTATGTGTATTGGCATAGATGTGAAGAATTAACCGATGAGGTATTAGACTTGTTTTGGGTAGAACCTATTTGTATTTTGTTGGCGAAGCGTTTTCCCACCATGGTTATTCTTGATTGTACGTATAAAACAAACAAGTATAAGATGCCTTTGTTTACACTGGTTGGAATTACTTTGATCGGAAAGACATTCTTGATTGCCCATTGTTTTCTACACAAGGAGTTGGAAGGTAATTATGTTTGGGCTCTTTTAAAGCTAAGGATGTTGTTTGACGCTTATGATCTCCCAATTGTCTTTCTAACGGATAAAGAGTTAGCATGTATTAATGCCATTCGTCAAGACTTTCCCAACGCCCGTCGTATGTTATGTGCATTTCATATTTCAAAAAATGTAGAACAACATTGTAAGAAGCTTTTTAAAAGCGGGTCCGTTAAGGCACTTTTTCTCCGTGATTGGAGTAATTGTATGATGGCAACAACGAAAGAAGAATTTTTTCCTCGATGGAAAGATTTTAGTGAAGATTGAAAAGAGTTCCTAAAGGCTTTGGAGTACTTAGCCAAGAATTGGTATGTTCAAAGAGAGGCATTCGTAGTAGCATGGACTAACGAGATAAGATACCGTGGTAATAGAACAACGAATAAAGTCGAAGGGTCGCATGGTAAGTTAAAGAGACATCTTAAGTCTGGCCAATGATCTTTTTCAACTGTTTTTGCGGCTATGGTGAATATGTTGCAACTACAACTTACTCAAATCGAAGCCTCTTTTGAGAAGAGTCTTATGTCCGTCAATACAAAACACCACAGTGAGGCTTTCAAAGAACTTAGAGGGAACGTTTCATTGTTGGCTTTAGACGTAATTAAGACGAAAAAAGATAGATCATATGAAATCAGTTTACATCCATCTCTATGTGATCATGTTGTTCGTACGGTTTACGGGTCGCCTTTTCCACACGAGATTTTATAATACGGTCGCGCGAGGAGGCCTATACCCTTAGAGGCCATTGATGAACATTGGCGAAAGCTCATGATCTTACCAAAAATCGCCGATGAAGATGATCTTTTCAGAAAGGCGGAGGTAGTTTTATTGAAAAAATTGTTTGATCAAGCGACGGAGGATAAGAAGAAAGCGATATTGCGAAAAAATAAAGGATATTTCCACGCCATACATGGCGTCAATTAAAGAACCAACTCCTATCATTGCCAAGGGTCGACCATCTAAAAGAAAATTAAGTCAAAAAGACAAGAAGCATGCATCATTAACGAAGCGAGATCCGTTGGCTTTTGAGGTTGCGAAGTTAGGTGATGAACTTCCACTGATCGCAGATAAATCTTCACAAGTTGCAAAGAAGAAGAAGATTTTGAGCTTGATAAAACGACAAAGTGGGAATTGACACATTTTTTGCACTACATCCTCACCATCATGCATCCATTCATCTCGGATATAATTGACGTACCCGATGACGGCCATTGTGGCTTTCGGTGCATTGCAAAACAAATGGGAGGGCAAAATGATGATCAAGATTGGAAGATGGTGAGATATAACTTATTAGCTGACCTTGAAACACACAAAGATATATATGGCTCCGTGTGGGGAGATTGGTTTTGCAATGAAAATCGAGCCAAGCTTGATTATTTTCATCCCACTGCCAATCCAGACCATTGGATGTGTATGCCTGATGCGGGTTTCATTACAGCGTCAGCTTACAATTGTGTAATTGTATTCCTCTCACTCATGCAAAATTTGACTTTCTTTCTCCACGCTGGGCCACCGGTGGAAGGAAGTGAAATTCGTGTCATCTGTGTGATGCTTGTTTCCAATGACCACTTTGTATACGTCACCTTGAAGGATAATTCCCCAATCCCCACTATTGCTATTATATGGAACGTACTTCGAACTCCTGAGGCAGCTGCTTGGCAAGAAATTTTCGCTAAGAAACTTCAATTTTATAAAGAAGGATACTTGATTGTTCCTAAAACAAAAGACTCGCCAATCATAGTCAACTAATTAATGATTGTTCAAACTTTTGTTCTTTTTTATTGATGCGTATGTACATGTCGCATAGGTATTTCTTTTTGTAAAGGTTGGGGTTTAATGTAATTGTAATTTTTGGTGAGGGAACTGATTACAGATGTATAATTGGCCCTACAATAAAAGATTCACCAATCATAATTAATTGATTAATGATTGCTCTGACTTTTGTTGTTTTTTGTAAAGGATGTGGGTTTAGCATAATTATAAACCTCTCATTTGTAATCTTTTTTGTTATTTAATTTATTGTATTATTGTTATATCATTTTATATTTAATTCATTGTGTTATTGTCAATGAATGAATGAATCAATCAATAATACATCAAGAGCATTGGTGGAAAATGTCCACCCACCCTACATCTGGAGAGTTTAATTTTTAAATTTTTCTGTGGGTTTCCAGGCCAGTCTCCTCACATTGGACGAATTTATTCCATTTACTCTCTCCACATCAAGAAAGTAAATAGCATATGTTCACCCCACAGTGGGTTTCCAAGCCAATCTCCCCACTTTGGACGACACTATTACATTTACTCTCCCCACATAACGAGAGTAAATGGCAAATGTTCACCCCACATAAGGAGAGTTTAACTTTAAAATTTTCCAGTGGGTTTAAAAGCGAGTCTCCCCCTTCAGCCGAATTTATTCCATTTACTCTCCCCACATCAAGAGAGTAAATAACATATGTTCTCCCCACATGAGGAGAGTTTAACTTTAAAATTTTTCAATGGGTTTCCAAGCCAGTCTCCCCACTTTGGACGACATTATTACATTTACTCTCCCCACATAAGGAGAGTAAATGGCAAATGTTCACCCACATGCAGAGAGTTTAACTTTTAAATTTTTCGGTGGGTTTAAAAGCCAGTCTCTCCATTTCAGCCGAAGTGCTTCCATTTACTCTCCCCACATTAGGAGAGTAAATATCATATGTTCTCCCCACATCAAGAGAGTTTAAGTTTCAAATTTTTCAGTAGGTTTCCAAGCTAGTCTCCCTACTTAGCTGAAGTGCTTTCATTTACAAACACATAAATACCAATCAAACACACAAATCAAAAACAATAAGTAACCATACTGGTATCAGCAAGTTCAATACTACAACTACAAGTCTAAATTAACATAACTACTCATCAACAAGTTTAAAGTACAACTAAATAAACTTAAGGTTTTAGGAGTTCAAAAAGTCTAAAAGATTGTCTTCAATTAAACTACAAGGCTACTTCTTTGGCCTCTTCTTTGATGGGGGTTTGGCTCTTGACAGAGCTGGTATAGTTGCCACCGGAGCTAGTGTAGTCACCGCTGGATCATGCATACTCTTTGTTCTGCTTTTAGGACTCATATATTCTTCTTCATTGTCAATGCTTGCAGCCTTTAAGATGTCATAAGCTTTATTTACAGCATCGCTAGAGTTATCTGTTTTTCCACCAAACATTACTCCCTCTAGCAATGCCAAAGCAGCTATAATCCCCGCTTGCTTCTTAGCACACATATTGCAGCCCAAAGAATTTTCTCCCTGTTGTGGCCCACATATCCTTCGTGACGTTTTTCTTAGGTCTAAGGGTTGTACGCATGGATGCGTGATCTTCAGAAACCACTCCATATATTTTATATCACATTCCCAAGGAACCCTGGCCGGTCGAGAACGCAATTAGTCGTTCAAAAGATGATTACGCTAATTATCATGAGTCCAGGCATTGACACTATGGGCCACCTGGTATGCATGACTTGACTTTTCTCGAGCATTTAACAAGTGCGAAACCATCGGCATCGTGGGAATTGTCTGTACCCACCCAAACTGCCTAAGGACCCGCTCTGGATAATAAGCCTCCACGACATCGAATGATTCGATCAACCCACAATAATAGGAAACCTTATGGAATGGGTGGGCATCTCTATGGCCGTTATACGGATCCCAATAAACTTGATACATAAATATGAATTAGTGGTTACAAAAAGATACATTAAAAAAAAAAACTTGGGTAAGAACTTACATCAAATTCAGTCAAGTCATCTAGCCTTTCCCTCAAGGCTACAATCACTCCGTCAGCATCACAATATAATTTTGTATATACATAAAAGAAACTTGGACCAACCTTTGTTAAAAGGGCTTACAAATTGAAAGAGAAAATTTGCTTATTGGGAAGTGGTTATTTTTTATAAACAACCAATAAGATTTTTGTTTGACTCTCCATAATTTACAACCCCGCCTACCCACCCCCAAATAACAATAAAAATTCGCAATCCTATTTTGCAATCGAATTTAATATTAGCATTGTGGTTTCTCCCCCTTGTCATTAAATGGAACAACTTTTTATTTGTAGTTTAGCACTCTTGCGTGTCCTCCTTTCCCGATTACTACTTAATTTTCAATTTTCCCTTAGAAGTAGTAGTAGTAGTAATAATAACAACATAATATCTAATCAAACCAAAGGATGTCCTCTGATGTTATTATAGTGCTATAATAACATCAAACCATAATGCTATATAATCAAACCAAAGGATGTTCTCTGATGTTATTATGTGTGAAAATAGGCGATAATAACTTAAGAACTCCTCCCTTTTCTCTCTCTAGAACACTCTAGAAATGTGTGAAAAATTTTTGGTTGAAAATGAAGAAAAAAGGAGATAAATCGCCCTTAAAATGAACTAAGTCGGTGGACTGTTCCGGATAGCGGACTGGTATGCCAAAATCAGAGTACCAGTCCGCAGCACAGATTTTCCCAAAAATTTATACGCCGGACTGGTATGGCAAAAACTGCATACCGGTCTGCAGCCAAACTTTTTCCCAAAATGCATATGCCGAACCAGTATGCCAATTTTCCCATACTAGTCCATAGGCAAAATTTTCGCGATACTACCCTGTTTTTGTTTTGGCCATAACTTCTCACTCAAAACTCCGATTGAGACGATCTTTATATGTTTGGAAAGGTATTTCAGAGATCTACCATTTTCGGAAGATCTTTTCTCCAGATTATGAACATAAAATTTTCTAAAATTTTAATTTTCACACAAAATAAACATAATTTACATAATTCACATTAAAATAAACACAGAGTGTTACATGTTTCGTTCATGAAGCTTCTCATAGGTGGTTATCCAGGTTTCAGGTAAGAGCTTAACAAGTTCTTCACGAGGCAACTGTTTGGGGACATAAGTGTGACTTGGTGCTTGTTTGAATCAACCTTTGATGAATAAGGCATCTTCAGAATGGGAGTTTGGGCTAGTGATGTCAAAAGCATGGTTTTGGATTCTATAAACCATCTGGTGGTGCAAGGTTGCAATAAAGGTATTTGACACCAAAGGAGCACCAATGATATGCACCTGGATTTTTAATGCTGTTTGGAGACAAGGATTTATAAAAGGGATATTGAAGTTTGGAAAGAGAGTGACAAAAGCTGTACCGACATTCAGAGTGGTCTGAATTGTATCGATGCAGGTGTGCTGATATTCAAGATAATGATCGTCAAGTAACACAATCCGAGAGACTGCAGGGATTCCTTTTCTTCCGTGAAAGGTGAGAGCAATTCTGACAGCACCAAAATGAAGGTGAGTGTATCCTTGGGTAGTTGCAACTCTGACAAGGTCATCTGGAAGAGGAAGGTTGACAAAATGTTCCTAAGAACCAGCAAGGATTTGGTAGTGGTCAAAGCTAGAGGCTTGAACATACTCCTTTACGGGGAGTTTAGTTTTTGGGCCAAAAAGCTGTTTGACAGATTTGGAAAAAGATTTAGAAGTTGGTTTTGAAAAAACATTTTAGGGATTTGCGAAAGGAAACTTCGTTTCATGTATTTTTTCATCTTCTGGAAGATAGGTAACTTCATAAAGAGCATCTAACTTTTTATTAAAAAATCTCGAAAAAGAGGATACAGAGGAATTTTGGGAAAAACCAGAAATCATATGTGCATTATTTGGGGGTCTATTTAGAAAATCAGCCATTTTTAAATTTGTAAAAAAAAAAGGTGATTTTGAGAAAATATATTTAAGAAGTAGGAGTTCCTTCCACAGAGTTAAATATACCAGATCTGAACTGATTCTTTTAAATAGCAATTAAAATATAGGACTACTCTGGATTAATAATTCATACTCATATCAGTACTTTCTCAAGACACAAACAAGACGGCACCCTTTGCCTTTAACAAGATCTCAAGGGACTCGACTGCATATGACTAATTATTATTCTTCCAGAAATTATACACTGTGTTCTGGACGAATTAATCTCTAAGTTTTCTGATGTGAGAGATCCACTCAAAGTGGCAGTCACAAAGCATACTAATCATAGAGTTTAATTTTTCATACATTTATAATTTTCGGACATAAACATCGGCTACTAAATGAATCAATTAATAATGATTAGTAATCTAGGTCGGAACCCTAAAGGTGACTACTCACAATATACCATTTTATAAACCTCTGATACCAATTAGGGGGTAACATACAACAAAATGACTAACTAAGCATGTGAGGGAGGACTAGGGGTAGTAAAACATAATCTAAAGCATAAGACTAAAAATAAGAACAGAGAGAGAAGTAGGCTAAGCAAAATGAATAATTTTATTGATAGTGGGAGATCATCATAAATAGAGAGAAAGCTTTAGATTCTGAAGAATTCGTTGAAGGTTCCAATGTTTATGGAGATTCGCCATCCGAGGCCACCAAATCAGACGGATCAATTGGATTATAATGAGTTTTTATTATTTCGAAGGGAAAAAAAACTATTTTTATACCCTAGTTTATCTTTATTGTATAAAATACTATACATTGTTTTTTAAGATTCTTTGTCAGCCGTGTCTTTGCTTGAAACTCTAGGTTAAACAAACGAATTGAATATTATACAAAAAAAAAAAAATACACAATAAGAGAAAAAAAAAATTGCACTTCTTCTAAACCTTTTACTTAGGTTGGAATGAGTCCATGTTGTTTTCGTCACCCTTGAGTCCACAAAAGCAAAAAAGAACATCCATTCTGGTGCTATGGTGTTGAGTTATGTTTTTCTTTTATTCAATTGTGAGATATATATATATATATATATTATATTTGCTTGTTTTGTTTATAATCTTGATGTTTGTGTAAAAAGACTAGGGGGGAAATGGCGTCAAAACACTCCACCTCACATCTTACATGGATCTTCGTGTATTCTCGCGGTTTGGCATTTTAAATGGAAGTTAACTTTTTCTCAATTGAATCACTAATTATACATCATAGTTTAATTTGGAAGGATTGAAACTTCGGGGGAGACATTGAAAATAACCCCAAACTTTAAGGTTTAACATATAATTTACCCATTCAAGTATCTTTTACACAGGTGCACAATTTTCAACCTCGCGGGTGAAATATATCAAAATGTCGTTCATGTAATACACTAATACCCCTCTTTTGTATTATATAATAAGATGATAAAATTAACTATATTTATATATATATACATGCCATGTGTAATATTATAGTTCGTGAATTTTCATACTAAGTAACTCCCTCTGTCCCAATTTAATTGTCACACTTTGAAAAACTAAAAATTAAGGAGACATAATAATTACTCCAACATAAAATATTTATTTCCAAAAATACCCTTTATTTTTCTCCTAAGTGGCGTGACCCACAGTAAAAAAAGTGGTGGGAGCTTAAAGGGTAATATTGAAAATAATAAAAAGTGGTGTAATTAATGACTTGCTAAATATAGAAAGTGGACAATTATTTTGGGACATCCGAAAATGGAATAGTGGACAATTAAATTGGGACGGAGGGAGTAATTTTTATTTGTCTTCGAAATAGGTGCCAGAGTTAGGTTGAATAATTAAATATTGTGGTCTTGAGTTATGAAAGTGTCTAAGCAAATCTTTATTATATATGTATATAAGTAAATTACAACACTCCAATTACATGAATTGGCAATGTTTATATATACATTATCTAAGTACACTAGTAAATTTGTAACATAAAAACTACAAAATACAACATCTAAATTACCTTAATTAGCAGTAGTTTGATATTGGAAATTTAAAGAACAAGAAAAAAAATTGTGGTTTTTGTGCTTTATAAATAGGGACTTTAAGTTTAAAACAAAATTTAAGAGAAATTTGTACGTTCAATAATAACAACACCAACAATCTCAAAATAGCTTAAATTCCGCACATTGTTTGTGCCTCAAAATTATGTAAAGAATAATATGTTCGCTTGAAAGTTTTTCTTAAATAAAAGTAGTTGATAAGAGCCTTTATTTTATTAATTTAATTAGACCATATTGAAAATATCTAAAAGAGATGAAAGCTTGGTATCAGTCCATGATGTTTTCATCACCCTTGAGTCCACAAAAGCAAAAAAAGAACATCCATTCTAGTGCTATGATGTTGAGCTATGTTTTTCTTTCATTCAATTGTGAGATACATATATATATATATATATATATGTATGTATATATTATATTTGCTTGTTTCGTTTATAATCTTGATGTTTGGGTAAAAAGACTAGGGGAAAATGGCATCAAAACACTCCACCTCACATCTTAGGTGGATTGTCGCATATTCTCGTTGTTTGGCATTTTAAACGGAAGTTAACTTTTTCTTAATTGAATCACTAATTGTACATCATAGTTTAATTTGGAAGGATTGAAACTACGGGGGAGACATTGAAAATAATCCCAAACTTTAAGGTTTAACATATAATTTACCCATTCAAGTATCTTTTTCACAGGTGCACAATTTCCAACCTCGAGAGGGAAATATATCAAAATGTCCTTCATGTAATACACTAATACCCCTCTTTTGTATTATAAAATAAGATGATAAAATTAAATATTGTTATATATATATATACATGCCATGTGTAATATTATAGTTAGCGAATTTTCATACTAGGTAATTTTTATTTGTTTGATAATAAGTGCCAGAGTTAGGTTGAATAATTAAATATTGTGGTCTTGAGTTATGAAAGTGTCTAAGCAAATCTTTATTATATATGCATATAAGTACATTAAAAAAAGAGAAAAAAACACATAATACAACACTCCAATTACATGAATTGCCAATGTTTATACATACATTATCTAAGTACACTAATAACATAAAACATACAAAATACAACATCTAAATTACCTTAATTAGCAGTAGTTTGACATTGGAAATTTAAAGAACAAGAACAAAAATTTGTGGTTTTTGTGCTTTATAAATAGGGACTTTAAGTTTAAAACAAAATTTAAGAGAAATTTGTACTTTCAATAATAACAACACCAACAACCTCAAAATAGCTCAAATTCCTCACATGGTTTGTGCCTCAAAATTATGTAAAGAATAATATGTTCGCTTGAAAGTTTTTCTTAAATAAAAGTAGTTGATAAGAGCCTTTATTTTATTAATTTAATTAGACCATATTGAAAATATCTAAAAGAGATGAAAGCTTGGTATCATCCCATGACGTTTTCATCACCCTTGAGTCCACAAAAGCAAAAAGGAACATCCATTCTAGTGCTATGATGTTGAGCTATGTTTTTCTTTCATTCAATTGTGAGATATATATATATATATATATATATTATTTGCTTGTTTCGTTTATAATCTTGATGTTTGGGTAAAAAGACTAGGGGAAATGGCGTCAAAACACTCCACCTCACATCTTAAGTGGATTGTCGTGTATTCTCGTTGATTGGCATTTTAAACGAAAGTTAACTTTTTCTCAATTGAATCACTAATTGTACATCATAGTTTAATTTGGAAGGATTGAAACTTCAGGGGAGACATTGAAAATAATCCAAAACTTTAAGGTTTAACATATAATTTACCCATTCAAGTATCTTTTACACAGGTGCACAATTTCCAACCTCGCGAGTAAAATATATCAAAATGTCGTTCATGTAATATACTAATACCCCTCTTTCGTATTATATAATAAGATGATAAAATTAAATATATTTATATATATACACACGCCATGTGTAATGTTATAGTTAGTTAATTTTCATACATGAATTAGCAATATTTATATAGACATTATCTAAGTACACTAATAAATTTATAACTTAAAACCCTCAAAATAACATCTAAAATACCTTAATTAGGAATAGTTTGACATTGGAAATTTGAAGAACACCCAAAAAAATAAAAAAATAAAAAATGGTTTTTGTGCTTTATAATTAGGGACATTGAGTTTAAAAAAAAATTAAGAGAAAATTGTTCAACAATAACAACACCAACAACCTCAAAATAGCTCAAATTCCGCACGTCATTTGTGCATCAAAATTATGTAAAGAATAATACGTTCGCTTGAAAGTTTTTCTTAAATAAAAGTAGTTGATAAGAGCCTTTATTTTATTAATTTAATTAGACCATATTGAAAATATCTAAAAAAGCTAAAAGTTTGGTATAGCATGGACCCTAGCCAATTGCCTATGTCACTCATGCCTAGGGATGTTGTTACAGGTAAGTCACTTTTTATTTAAAGAAAGGTCACGTGTGTTTATGTTCATCAGAAGGTAAGTATTTATTAACTTAATTAGACCATATTGAAAATATCTAAAAAAAAAAAAACCTGAAAGCTTGGTATAGCGAGGGCCCTAACCGACTGCCTATGTACTTATGCCTAGGGACGTTGTTATAAGTAAGTCACACCGAAAAGTATCCACTGAAATCTAATTGCATACATTACAAATAGGATGATAAATATTGTACGAGTTAAATTATTATTTTCCCACTTCAACTTACTTGTTGAAGATCCAAATCTCACCATTTAAGATTGGGAAATTCTACTTACATTACTAATATAACTTAAAATCACCCAAAGTTAAACAAAGGATGAAAATAGGCTACCACACACCACACTTTTTTTGTGTTAAATTTAGAAAGGGGTGTGGTATTTTAAGTAAAAAATATAATACTTAATTTGTGGTAAAATTAATAAATTTTTTGTTGTGGTAAGACCATGTAATTTAAAAATAAATCAAACGTTACCATCACATTCTTCCCGCACAAATACCCACCTTGAAACTCGGCTTGAAACTTTCTTCTCACGGAACCAATGGATTTACCATGTAAGTGATTGTTCATTCATGATTATTGGTTATTTATCATCATATATCTACATTGATAATGAAGCATTGTGCATTAGGGTATGTATATATATGCATCATTTATCCTTCATTCCTTCAAAACTTGTAAAAATGAGCTCCATTTTGTAAAACAAAATATCATTATCGGACACACTGAGCTGATAAAATAATATTTATTTTGCAACACGTTCTCGAGAATCAACCAATACATCGGTATTAAACTACTGGATAATATGCAACATACTTTGTGTTTGGTTGCCAATTTATACTTCATTTCTCGTTCATGTGTTGCCAAGTATATTTCTTTATAGTTTATATTTTCTTAAATATTATATTATATTATATATTGCAGGGCTTATCTTTTATGTTAAAATCATTGAATAATAGCCAACAAACTAATACCAATGCTCTAGTTCCAATTGAAGTTGATCATGTTCTGATAGAAGTTGATAATTTTCCGATAGAAGTTGATTCTATTTGTAGGATAGATCCTGGCGAGATTAGTCAAATTTTTTTAAAAAATTTCGCAAGTCACTTCTTGACAGATAAAGTAAGTACATTTTTTCCCACCATTTTAGATTTTACTATAAGTTTTAGACACTATATTAAGTGTTTTTTTTATCATTCTTGTAGGTATTTGAGTCGTTAATTGAGTTGTTTGATTGGTGTTAATGCATTACCCGAAGTTTGAACACAATTATATATTGTCATATTGAAGTAGGAGAAAGATACTGAGGCAAGGAAAGGTAGATTGACACTAGGGTGTGAGAGAGCAGTGTTTTACATAAATAACCAAAAAAGTCAAGATCGGTCGGGAAATGAGGAAAAAAAAGAAGAAAGAGGGACACTGCTACGAAGAAATGTGGATGCTATTTCATGTTAAAAGGAGTTCCTCTCGGTGGAAGGTCAAAGTCATATGCAAGGAACACAATCACTTCATCCCAAACACTTTGGTTTGTCATTCATTTGTAGGAAGGTTTAAGGGAGATGAGATGAAGATAGTAAAAGATTTGTTCCTATGTGGAGTTAAGCCGAAGCAATGCTGCGGTTCTTGACTTTCGTGATATCTTATGATGTGTAGGGCAAGTAGGGCAAGTTGTTTTTTTGACACTGTATAGTATATGAGACCAGTGTATTCATCAATGAAATAAATCCTGATGTTTTTTTTTTATGTAAATATGGCTTTTATGCCATAAGAAATTTTGTTGTAACATTGTACAGTTCATAATGACTTTTAATGGAAATGAAGAATCCTAATTAACCAACTTATCTTTATGTAAGTTAACACTGCATTTTTTTAGGGGTTCATTGTTAGAATTACATATGAAATTAAGGCATATATATTTTCTTGGAAACATAACCCAACGGTATAATTTTACAATGATTGGCAAGTAATAGCCGAATATAAGAAACAAAGTAGACATCATATAATCGAGTTTTTGATATAAAACCAGCCACACATGGACGAATAACAATACTAAACTTGACATTCTTATATTTGTTGAACAGAGAATTTAAATACAAAATATAGTCAGTGAGACTTTGACAAAATCAACTTTTAAGCACAAGCATGTCGAGAAATTTAGCTAAAATTGGCATAAAGACACCGACATATAAATCTTAAATCAACACCAATATACCGAGAATTTTTTTCAAATAAGGCAAAATATAGTCGGTCGGCTATTGCCGAATTTACAACATTGGCAATATGGTGCTGAAAATTATCTTGTATATTCGGCCGTTATTTAAGAATCAGCAACTAGGTGCCGAGGTTGATGAAAATATTCGATAATAATGTGTCGAGGTAAATGAAACAATTCAGCAAAAGTTAACCTTATTTTCATAATTTCCAAAGATATTGTCATAAATCACAAAGTTACGTATAAAATAAATCAACATTTCAACCAAAACCAGTATCCCAATTTTATGCAAAGTCAAGTTAATATATTACCAAAAAATTAATGAACAACCTTGTCCATTAACAAAACAGAAACTAATAATGTTCCATAATCCAAGCGCATGTACCTAGTAAAAAAATGATTATACCAAGTTAAAAAACCCAATTAAACCACAATCTAAGCACTAGATTCTATAAAAAAAATATTTTTCCAAAAACAAAACCACTTGTTTTTATCAAGTCAAGTCAAAAAATTAATTAAACCAACATATCCAAATGTTTACTAGTGACATCGCTTCTTGCTTAATGTTGAGACGTGACTTTTAAAGCTCTTGCTTTGTGGAAGCCATGTGGACTGTATTGGTTGTGCTGCAATTTCATGTTCTTCACTCCCGCCACTACCTTCACTAGTACACTTGTGAAGATTAGGTGGTGGTGTAGTGGTCACTTGACTTTCTTAACCTTCAGAACTAATTGTTCGACATTTTCTCTCTAACATAGTTGGTGTTTTGCGGGTGGTAGCCATCTTTAGAATATGACCTGTAATGAATTTGCACAAATTAGTGTTCTAATTTTCATATAAAAAAATGCTCATCGTAATAATAACTAGCTACCAACGTCCCAAGTATTTAATAATAACCAATTAAGTTATCTTATATGAATTGGGACGAGATCCGAGGTTAGAGCATCCATGACAGTTTGATTGTTTATGTATTATAAGTAAAATAAAACTATCCCTAAAACATTGTTCATTTTCTGTTTGAAAAACAAAACAAAAAAGCCAAAAAAAAAAAAAAAAAAAAAAAAAAAAAAAAAAAAAACAAAAACAATAAGTGAAATCGCCAAATTATTCGAACATGACACACACCAGCTTTAGGTTATACTTTCCAATTGAAACTCCCAAAAATATTTATCCTTTCCATTTCAACAAATACCATAGTTAATTTGAGTAGGAGGTAATATAAAATTATGTATGTAAATATTCAACTAACCGCATGCATATTTATATAGATACTACACCCTATTATATACACTAATAAAAGGAAAGTTGAGTAAAAGAAGAACAAGAACCTTCTATTTTCCACGTGAATCTTTATTTGAATTGGCTATATTTGAAACCCTAGAATCCTTCTGGTCTATATGTAAATGGCCTAGTTTCTATGAACAAACTTCACATGTGGAGTTGAATTGTCCAATTATTTATTTGAATTTAGCATTATGTTCTTTTATTTAGAATTAACAACCTTTAGTTGTCTTTTCCACTCAATGGTTTCATTGAAACTAATTTAATTAATGCATTAGTGCTTTTTATGTCACAATTATGGTGAAGTCACTTTCCTGAAAGTTAATTTGTTACACTTGCACAAAATAAAATAAAAGGCAATTAAAATTAAGATCATAAAACCAAGCCTTTAAAACCAGATGTACACTATGCATATAAATAAATATTCCCATGTGGGGTAGAAAACTGCAAGAATCACCCAATAAAATCAATTATTAATGAAAAATACAACACACGGGACTAACAAAGGGAAAGAGGGAGGGAGGCTCTACTAAGCTACCACGTCATGTGAACCATCCACTAGCTAATTAACATTGTTTCAAAAAGCCTTTGAACGTAGTAGCGAGCGCTCCTCTCAGTTGTTCGGTGTTGTTACTCTGGACTAAAGTATATTGACCTCCTAATAGAGGGAGTCTTCAAAGAAATCCTTTGTTCGAACGCAAGAAAGAAATTGCGAAGATCGTGACCACATTGATGTGGAGTACTTTAAACATAAACGAAGCAACATTATATGAGTTGGTGATTATATTTTTATATTATCCCACTGTACATGCTTGAGCAGTTTTGACATCGGAAACTCCTTGGCCTCCAAAAAGGTGTCTTGTCAATATATATATATATAAACTGCCTAAAACTAGAACGAGTATGATTGCAAAATAGTTCAGAGCTCTCCAAACTGGTCATTTCCATTTTGCAAAAGAGTCGTGGAACTAGAAAGACTATACTTTAGTACTCCGGTTCGCTCTTTATCCTATTAAATTCTATTTTGGTAAACTACTATAGTATATAAATGTTAATTTATGTTTAGTGAGAATGGATTGTTTACTAAGTGGCTGTTTGATTGAGTCTTATTAACGTGGGAAAAAAATATTTTTTGACTTATGGTTACAAACACTTTCCTTTGATATTTTAGTATTTCTAAACAAAATAAAAATATTTTCGTTTAAATATAAGTTTGTATGGCACTTCATTCAAACAATAACAATCGTACATTGTAATTGAGTTGGAACTTGAAAATTTGGAATGTGAGAAATTTGGGGCCACAAAATAGTGTAGATAAAAGTAAAGATCATGATAGAAGGCAAGAGATTAATACAAAATTTAAATTCTTTTAATAATCTTAAGTAAATATCCGTTTACTAAACATGGGTTACATGTGTTATTAATGATTTTATCCGACCCAAAATTGACGATCGAAAATTGACTCGTATATTTATTGAGTTAAACGAATTTTATTCAGTTTTCACAAATTTATACAAAATCATCTCATTTAATAAACAAATTTAACATATCAACCCAATTATAACTCACCCGTTAAAAGTAGGCCCAAACCCAACCTCAATAAGTTGTTGTCAATTTTGTGACGTATTATCGCGTTTATAAATCGTTGCCTACCTTATATATACTATACAAGTAAATCCTAAAATTACCTTTTACCGTATTCCTCTCCACTTGATCACTCATCTCCATCGTAAACCACACCAAATAGATCTGAAATCATTGGTAACTAAAAATGGCAATGGTTGAGGCGGTGGCGGTGGCGATGGCGACAGCAGTGAAGAGGGTAAAGTTAGGTTTAGTAGGTTTAGGGGTATCAACTCAGGGATGCAAATTTAGGGGTGCATTGATGCCCAACTATGGCTCTAGGTCATTGATCATGTCATTGACAGCGGCATTACCTTCCTCGACGCCATCAGTGTTTACGGCCCTCAAATCAATGAACACATGGGAGATGTATGTGTATATATATATATATGTATATTAATTCAATTATCTACATACAATTATTGTGTTGTGTTATGTTGATAATCATTATTGGGATTGACTGGACTCAATTGAATTCGTTTAGATTGTTGGAAAATTAGTTATTTTTGGCCATTTTGAGAGCAATTTTATTTAAAATTGTTTACCACTTTATTTATATATATATATATATATTGAGAGTAAATTAGTTATTCGTGTACTTTAATTTATATATATTAAAGAAAGGTAGGCTACTGTGATATATATATATATATGTATGTGTGTACTCTATTTATATATATATATTAACATGATAGCTACTACTGATGTTGGTATATATATAGTGGTTTAAGTTGAGGTTTTGTGTGTTATATCGGTAAATGTGTATATAGAAATTTTTATGGTTTAAGTTTTGAGTTATATGGATCAAGATATGGATATAGGTTTATAATTCAATAAACTTTGACCTAACAACTATAAATTTAGATATTAGTATAATTAAGTATATATATTCTAAGACGAATTACTTGAAGTGACATGTCACCAAAGTGACCTCTCTCATGAAAATTAATTTATTTTAAAATATAAATGGTTGTATGCTTGTAACTTATGTAAATTTTGACCGGCCCAAAGGAAGGTTGACTTTTAACAGAATTACATGTACACCAATAATAATAAACACGTGATAATTATCTAGTTTTTTCATATGAACAATAAATTGGCCCAAAAGAAGATTTATTATTCAACATGTCCTCATTATCAGTGTTTTACTATAACAAGATATCACTTGTAAGTTAGTAGTTTTATCCAAAGATGAAATATTAATGCAGCACCCGATATCTTGAGATAGGAATTACCTTTATTTGAATTTATTATATTTGTTTTATGATTTATGTGAGCTTATTTTGTTTGTTTATTAATTTTTTCTGTGAACTCAGCTATGAATACTTCTACTAATATTACTGATAGTATCAACTCTATTCATATACTAAATGGCATAAACTTTAAATCATGGCAAGAGAACCTCTTGATAGTTCTCGAAGTTATGGATCTTGACCTTGTATTAAAGATTGATTCTCCCCCACCTCTTATGGATAAAAGTACTCCTGGAGAGAGAAAAGATCTAGAGAAGTGGGATAGATTTAATCGTATGTGTGTCATGATTATGAAGAAAGTCATTCCGGAAGCATTCAAGGGCACAATATCTAAAAAGATAACTATAGATAAGGAGTTCCTTACAGACATTGAAAAAAAAGGTTTGTCAAGAACGAAAAGGCTGAAATAAATATGCTCTTGACAAACCTACTTTCAATGAGGTATAGGGGCAAAGGCAATATAAGAGAGTTTATCATGGAGATGTCTTATCTTGCTTCCAAATTAAGAACACTTAAGTTAGAACTCTCCGAGGACTTATTGGTACATCTAGTTCTGATATCTCTTCCAACATAGTTTAGCCAGTTTAAGGTGAGCTACAATTGTTCGAAAGAGACTTGGTCGCTGAATGATCACATCTCATACTGTGTTCAAGAAAAAGAAAGGTTAAAGCAAAATAAGGTAGAGAGTGCTCATATTGCCGCAACCTCTAACATTAAGGAAAAATGGAATAAAAGAAAGATGGATAAAAAAACTGCAAATATGGCACCACAAAAGAAACAAGAAAAGAAATTAGGCGAACTGGAAGGTACTGTATGTGACTTTTGTGGGGCTGAAGGGCACATAAAGAAACATTATACCAACTTTCACGCATGGTGTGCTAAGAAGGGTATATTTCTTAATTGGGTTTGTTTTGAGGTTAATTTAACTTCGGTACCTAGACACACGTGGTGGATAGATTCGGGTGCAACAACTCACATTAGTGTGTCTATGCAGGGTTGCTTCCATTGCCAAAAGCCAAATGATGGTGAAAAACACATCTATGTAGGTGATGGCAAGACAATTCAAGTTAAAGCAACAGTGAAATTTATATTATTATTAAAGACTAGATTTTATTTGGATTTAAATGAAACATTTATTGTACCGTCTTTTAGATGAAATTTGATTTATATTTCTACTTTGGATAAAATTGGATATTCTTATTCATTCAGTAATGAAAAATTTACTTTGTTTCTTGATTCAAAATTGGTTGGTTCCAATTCTTTGTCAGGTTATGATAATCTTTATTCAATTGATACAAAATCTTGATTTAATGAATCTGTGCAATTAAGTACACGAGGCGTAAAGATAAAATTAACCACTGAAAATTCAGCTACGTTATGGCACAAAAGATTAGGTCATATCTCCAGATGGAGAATAGAGAGAGTTGCGTAAAAAGAAATCCAAGATCCCTTAAATTTCAAAAAATTTGATATCTGTGTTAACTGTATAAAGGGAAAACAAACCAATAAAAGGAGATTTAAAACCAATAAAACTTCAAATGTAATACCCGTATCTCATTTCCTGTTTAAATTCTTCCTTAGCATTCAGTTAAACTTAAATAGCCACTTTAGATAGTGAATTCTCGATTTGAATTCTTTTTGGATGATGTAAAACCTCTAGCATGTCAAAGTAGGCATACAAAGTTTGAGCGATCAATCATTTCGTATTCGAAAGGCCGAATCAAAATTGAGGTATAAATCGCAGGTTTTGATATAACGTGATTTCTAAATTTTTGATCAACTTTGTAAGGCCATAAATTCTTCGTTAGATGTCCGAGTGAGTCGCCATTGGTGCTAAAAGTTCCGTATCATTCCACTCTACAACTTCCGTGTTTACCCCGGAACGAGATTCCAGCAATTTGGGTGTCTGGGAGGAAAAAATTAGTTGGATTTAGTGCAATGGTTCCAAGATTGATCTTGGCCTTCCCAAGATCGATCTTGGGCTATCCTGGGAGGAAAATTGTTGGCTGAGAGCTCCCAAGATCGATCTTGGTGCCCTA
Organism: Lonicera japonica; assembly: GCA_021464415.1. Lineage (NCBI taxonomy): Eukaryota > Viridiplantae > Streptophyta > Magnoliopsida > Dipsacales > Caprifoliaceae > Lonicera > Lonicera japonica. The sequence goes on from CM038465.1 coordinate 13,963,031, forward strand.
TAGTTGAATTTTGACTAGTTTTGACCTAATTTTTCTCCTATTTAACCTCATTTCTTCTACCACTTTGACTCATATGCCTCCATACATGCCTAAAGGTTCTAAAGAAAGAGAAATAAGTGATTTTAGAGTGTTCTTGTGGAATCTACATCATTATTCAAGATTCAAGCCTTAAATCAACACTTTCTCCACTATTCATCATCTCCTACCTTCATTCCTCTCATTTGAGCATCAAGGGAGCAAGGGCTTGTGCTGGTCTTGGAGTGTAGCTTCAAGGTTTCAATACAAGCTTCCAATGTTGTGCTTCTAACATCTTAGAGGTGGGGACACTACTACTAAATATATTTTCTTAAAAATTTGTTGTTGTATTATCATTTTCCCCAAATTTATACAAACCCTAGGTGGGGTTAAGCTTACACTTGGCTATGGAGTTACAAAACTTTGATTACCTTACTAGTAATTCTTGATATCACTTGATTTTACTATATTTCAAGCATGTATGATCAATTTATTATGTTTTGCCCAAAAACACACCAAGATGGAGATGAAGCTTATAAATTTCTACATGAACTATACTTATACTTATCTTGGTGGAATGATTGGTTATTTTATAACACTTGTACTTGAAGATGATGGGAATATATGTATAAGTTGCTTTGGAACTCAGTGATTGTGTTGGCTACTTATGATTTTGGTATATATATATATACATACATACTTGTGTATTGTTGTTTATGGTATTACCTCCTGTGACACAATTATCTACATAGGTGTATATAGCATGGTTGTAGCCTTTCTTATGATTGTTGGGTTGGATCCCATATGTGCAGTTGGAGCCGCTTGATTATTTTACGGGTTGGAGCCCGAGTAACAGTACTAGATGAGGGTTGGAGCCCTCTTGACGCTATAAGGGTTGTAGCCCTTCGGTTGCCTTCGAGATGACTATACATAACATAGGATAATTGGTGCCTTAGATAGCCAACACATTAGGGTTCGTTCGGTAGCGTTTTTAGAGACCCGTTTTTGTTTTTTGAGTTCAAAAACGGATAAAAAATGCGTTCGGTGGGATATTGACAAAAACATGAAAAACGTTTTCGGAAAACTAATTCAAGTTTAAAGCATAAAACCCAAAAACGCCAAAATGATGTTTTCACCATTTTCAGTCTTGCAATATTCATTTTCACTGTTTTCGTTTTCGGAAAATGTTTTCACTATTTTCGTTCTCGAAAAATTCATTTTCTCATTTTCATTTTCTGAAAACATTCTCCGAAAATGTTACCGAACGGGCCCTTATATTTTCGTATTATGTTTAAACTTGTTTTCTATAATCACGAATGCGTGTGATCTATAACTTGTATTTTCGTATAAAGCAACTTAATTGTATAATTCCCACTGATCCCGGTTGGCTCACCCTACTATTAATTTTTTATAAGTACTTCAGCAGGTACTCAGGGACGGGGACGAGGGAAGGACGTATCATCCTAGATTTGCCTCTGATATTGATGAGAGTTTCTTGCGAAGGAGAAACCTTGTTTTAACTTTTGTATCAGCATGTAACTTGTATTTTCTTTAGATTTTCTTATTGTATAATTATTAAACCTTATTATACTAGTTAGTGGTTTATATGTACGATGGAAAGCCGAGCTATGTATGGACATCTTTAATTAATATATGGTTATTTCCTCTATTATGTTGGTCTTATTATTCAAAGTTTTAGCTTTTTATTCATTTTTTGTTGTTGTTAGTGATGGCAACCTGTGATTGCCCACTTCTGAAGGTAGATGCCTTCATATGAAAATTATGGCATCACAAGTTGGTATCAGAGGCATAGGTTTCCTTTTCTTTCGCCGAATAGTGGGTATAAGAGGGTTCCTTCCTTTCAGTTCCGTGTATACGTGTATGTCATGATTATTGGGACGCTTAGAATGAGTTAAAATGATAGTAAGCACTGGTGACTGCTGTGTTATATTATAGTTAGTCGCCAGCCAACGGATAACTATCTTATAAATCATTGGTCTACTGTCGCTAACTAGAGTTGAAGCTTAGTGACCGAGTTCCCAAATGGTGTATCCCTCCTCGTATTACATCATTTAATTATGTCAATTAATTGGAGTTATATATTGTAGTGAATGCCTCTTTTATTTTCATAGAGTATGCCACCCAAGAAAAGGAAAGTTAAGCTCACTGTCCACATTGATAACATCTAAGGTGGCGATGGTCATGAGACAAATCCTACTGATCCTCAAGGTGGTAACCCCAAAGGGGGAAATAACACTGAAATTGTCTCAGCCATGAGCAAAATGATGAAGGAATTCTGGGGAAGCTTTTCGGGAATCCTCAAAAACAATCATGGGTCAACTTCTGGGGGTGCCGGACAGAGTTATGGGAACCAAAAAGACTCCCATTGAGCTGGATACTCACAAAGAAGAGGAAACACTTCAAGGAGGAGAGAGCAAGGAGATGATCTATCTCCACGAGTTTTCCGTACTCCAGCCTCCTATCTTTGATGGGACAGGTGGACCCAAAGAAGCAGAAACATGGCTTTATTTGGTTATGGAAAAGCTAGAGGTTATTAAAAGTTCAAAGAAGATGTGAGCTAAGTTCTCAGCCACAAAGCTCACCGGGATTCATCACCGTTGGTGGCGAACCCAAAATATAACAGAGGAAATCACTAGGTGGTCAAAATTCAAGGAGGCATTCGAGGCCCAATTTGTTTTCGATGTGTTTTAGCAGTAAGGAGGGATGAACTCCGTACCCTTACACAAGGGGACAAGTCAGTTGAGGAGTACCGACAAAGGTTTGAAGAGTTGTGTGTGTATATTGTAATACCCCGTATATTAATTTGTTTTAAATTGAAGTATATTAGCTTATTTATACTCATATGAGTGGTCGTTTGGTGATTCGGGTGATCCGAATCGATTTCGGTTGGTATATAAGAAGTTTTGGTTCTTCGCGATTCATTGATTTTAGCTAACTTTGGGCTATCATAATTTCTTCTTTCTTATCCGATTAAAATTCCGTTCGTAACTGTGGCTAGTTTTTATATCATTCTACAACTTTCGTGTTTCGATCGGAGGCTAATTCGCACTCCTTGTGGGTCGAAATAAGGCGCAAAGTAGGTCAATCGCTAAGTTTCGGTAATTCGGTAATGTTTTGGTAGAGCACTGTCTTTGGCAAATTTCTGGAGATAATTTATTCATAATTTGGGAGAACTTCCTATTCGAAAGTTGTAGATCACGGAATTACCTTTCCGTGGAATCTCGAGCAATAAGTTATGACCAAATTACGAACAGTGGTCAGTGGAGCCAAATTAAGCTTGGACTTAATGTTTCTGGGATCGGTCCCAGACCCCTGTGTGACGAATTTTCTAGAGATTTCACCCCACTTTCTCATTATTTATCACCTTAAATCACCAAAACTCGACCTAAACTTCATTTTATCAACTTAAGGACTTTAGAGAGAGATAAAGGGGGTTCATTGAAGGATTTTTACTCCTTTTTCAATATCAATCCGATGTTAAAGCTCCAAATCTCCCGAATCATCGTCCCGGTCGTTATCCATCGTCTTCCTCGCTGGGATTCCTTCGAATAAAGCTTGAATCTTAATGTTTCTTCTTCTTTCTCGTTAATAAGTCGAGGTAGGGGTTATATCTTCTCAAAGCTTGATAATATGATTTTATTTTAATAAGAAATGGATGATTTTATACATGTATGTTAGCATGTTGATCATATTATTTGATATACATACGTTGTGCATGATTGAGCCATGAATTTCATAAAGTGAAGCAAGGTATGCCATATGAACTCGATATTCACATAGTATTTGATATCTACAGGATGTCCCTCGGGTGTATATGTGTTAAGTTAATATGATTGAACTAATAAAGGATTTTGGTATACACCAAGGGACAAGTATGACGATTGATGAGGTTTATATGGCATATATTGTTTCTAACTTGCATTTAGAGCATGTTGTGCACGTTTGCATCATTATTGTGTCAACCCGGCATCTTGATGACCTCATGGAAAGTTCGGAGCATCCCCATGGCATATGGCATGGAAATTGTCTCTTGGGAAAATTATATCTCTTCTCTATGATGTGGATAGCTTGCTTGATGTTTGTATAAGTGAGCATGTTTGCATACTGTATCTATATCATCATTGGGTCAACTAAAGCCTCAGAAAGATCTTGGCAAGCTCTGGATCAATTTCTTGGTTCGTGATTGTATTACTGGCCTCTTGAAATGATTTTATGGCTTGTGAACGAAAGGGAGAACTGGTGTCTCTCAAGAACAGATGGTTGTATAGATACTGTGCTTGCCGGGATGGGAAAAATAGGCAGGGCTTGGTGCCCTTGGGTTGAAAAGCCCTAAACTCCTGGGGGAGCAATGTATGGCTGCCTATCAGCCACCGGTGTGGAGCCCGGGAACGTAGGCAAATTGGCAAGGCACTAATATTCTGGTTGAGATGAAAATGAGCTATTGATGTGATATGGTGGACTGTGGTCCAAATTGTTATTATCTGTTGATATTCACCCGAGACGGAGAGGCCACGTTATGATCTCAATCTTATGTTTCTTAAGGGCGGCCAGGCCCATGTTATGAATGTTCATGGATTGATCTTCTGGCGAGGCGGTCAGGCCCACGGTTACTATTATAGTTATAATTTCTGATAAGGACCGGCTATGATCTTGGACAAGCAGACTTATATCATTTGCTATCTCGGCTCCCTCATATTCTGATGATTCGAGGTAACAGTTGACACAAATGAGGTAACCTGCATTAGCATGTGCATGCATGACATTATGAAGTTATGATAAGTTACCAATCATGTTTGAATTGTATTATGAAAAGGTTTACTTTGATTAAAGTACCGAATCAAGGAATGTTTTCAAAGTTGTTCCCTTTTTCTTTCCCCCCTACTGGGCGATATGCTCACACCGTTTTTCTAAAACTATACATGCATTCAGGAATCCAAAGAGGATGTGGATGCCACGGGATCAGGGACGTGTTAGTAACTCTGATACGGATTCTTTTTGTTGTATATATGTTATCTCGGGAAGCCACGGCTAGCCCGGAATGTTGGATATGATTAGTGAACATGCTTAGTTTGCTTTTGTATATTGGTTACATGTATGCATGAGTATGTAACATGAATATGTATCCGCTTGTATGTTTGTGTGCAGTACAGACATCATCAATATGGTTATGAAGTTGTTACATGACACGCATGATATTACTATTTGTATTTCTTTATGCATTTTCATATATACTCATTTTAGTTAATCTAAGATGAGTTAGTAGCACTTCAGGCCTTAATTACTAGTGTTGTCCTGTAAATTAAGGCGGGGGTGTTACAGAGATTGTCGGATCATTAATCTAACATTAGGCTTATAAGTGAAATAATTATGTGTTATGAATGGTCGTATGGTTAAGCCCAATTTAAAAGTGATCAAATAAGGTTTAAGTTATTTGGGCTTAAATATGTCTAATAAGGTGTGGGCCTTTAATGTGTAGATACTTAAAAGTAATTTCTATTTTTATGATGGGCTAAAATAGAAATACAAGAACGATAGTAGGGTTTACTATCTATATATTTATTGTGGTTATGGTCCCCAAATCGCGCGTACATATTATGTCCTTGTTGAGCCCCCATCATCACATATAGCATAGAGAAGGCTTAAAGGATTCTCTAAAGAAATACGTGTAGATTTGAAAGACCAACCACTCGGATACAAATCTCACACTACAAATCTCACGCTATGGATTTAAATGCTTCTGCATATTAATTTGTTGATTATTGGTGATACGACATAACTAATCCTAGGGCTTGTGGTTATTTAGATCTAACATTGCAACCTAATCAAATGGTCGCAAATGCAACTTATTTTCTATTGCAAGATTTTAGTATATATGATTATGCCCACAAAAGGAGCAGGAATATTCATGTGATTTTTCCATATTTCCATTTATTTTCACAACAAGCTTCTTGCTAAGCTTTCATTAATCAAACTAAATTTAACATTTTCAATAGATGGGAGAGCTGAAGAAACTGGTTGAAGAAGGTAAAATAAAGTACGTCAGTCTATTAGAGGCACCGGCTTTAACAATAAGAAAGGCCACGCAGTTCATCCATGGTTCTTGAAGTTGTTCCGGCTTACAGGTGAGGCTTATTTCGTGATTCTTGAATCCGGAAACAAACATGGTAAAGCTCATTCATCACGCCATTAATAGCGGCATTACCTTTCTCGACACCGCTGATCTTTACGGTCCTCACACCAATGAAATCCTCATCAGAAAGGTATCTATATATCTGTGCATTAATTCAATTCTCTACACACAATTGTTGTGTTTTGTGTATGATCATTATTGGGATTGACTGGATTGAATTGAATTTGTTTAGATTGTTGCAAAAATTAGTTATTTTTGGCCATTCTGAGAGCAATTTTATTTAAAATCGATTTTGAAAGATCATTACGGATTCGTGTTATCCTCCTTGAGTACATCAAAGCGGTGCTCAAAATGGATATCGGGTGAATGAGAAATTGTCACCCAAAGTTGAGCTACCTGAAATGAAGAATTGAGAGTTTAAAAATGAGAATTCTTGTGTCCCGTATTGAAATTTTGTGGGAAAAATTGTGGCTTTATAAAGCATTACACCTTAGCTTGTAAAGCTTCTAGGCGCCTAAGCTCCCTACCTCGAGCGCACGAAGGCCCCAAGGCTAGTTGCGCGGGGCCTAGTTTTGCTAATGAAGCTGCTGCTGCTTCTTCTTCTTCTTCTTCTTCTTAGTCGTTGTGGTGTAATTGTTTTAAGGAGATTGTGTGATAGACAAGGCTCGGCTCCCGTCTCATTACGGTTTTGTTTAGTTTCTAGAATATAAAATTGTTAAAAATACAATTTTTGCTAACATAGACCACGTCATACATTTTCGTGTAATGAACTTACGATAATGATATTTTATTTGGCAGATTGTTTTAAGTTAGAGCTTAAGAACTAATGAGAAATTTATTTTTACAATAAAAAAGTTCAGAGAATTAACAAATAAAATTATTTTATAATAAGACAACGGGAAGATGTAGTTGAAAATACATAATTTATAATTATCATACAAATTGGGGAGCAAAAAATACACTACACAATTTTTTGTTGAAGAGGAAATGTTTTACAGTATGAAATAATTTATAAATTGGACAACTTATGCAACCAACTAGACACTGATTGAACTGAATTGAACTGATTGTAGGCTTTGAAGGGAGGATTTAGAGAGAAAGTTCAATTGGCTACTAAATTTGGTATCAGTAGGAAGGATGGAGCAACGACAGTGTGTGGTGATCCGGCATATGTAAGGAGCTGCTGTGAGGCTAGCTTGAAGAGGCTCGAGATCGATTGCATTGATCTCTATTATGCACATCACATTGATACTCGTGTTCCCATTGAAGTTACTGTGAGTCTTTCATACTGCGTAATATCATTTTTGGCCTACATATCGTTTTACCCTGTTGTTTTCAAATGTCTTGATCGTGTCACTTTCCTCTCTCATTTATATATATATATATATATTTTAAAGACATGTTTAGATTATTAGTCACTTCGCTCCATAAAAGACTTAGCAGATTCTGGTAGTGAAGTATTGCACTACCTGAAACAGACACTTAAGAGACATACAAATTATGTCTCCTAAGAGCAGATGTATGTCTCCTAAGCCTTAGGCGACATATGGTATGTCTCTTAAGTGATGTCGATTAAGTGGTGTTGCCTAACATCTTACGCGACATACAAATATAGTATGTCTCCTAAGTCTTACACTTAGGAGACATAAGCAATAGAGTATGTCTCCTAAGTAGTTTACTTAGGAGACATAAGCAATAGAGTATGTCTCCTAAGTGTTACACTTAGGAGACATACTCTATTTCTTATGTCTCCTAAGTGTAAGACTTAGGAGACATACTCTATTTATCATGTCTCATAAGTCAATAACTTACACGACATATAGGAAGCTTATGTAGCGTAATTTGTACACTTAGGAGACATACTCTATTGCATATGTCTCCTAATTATATCACTTAGGAGACATACTCTATTTCATATGTCTTCTAATTAGAGAACTTAGGAGACATACTCTATTGCGTATGTCTCTTAAAGTCAATAACTTAAGCGACATACGATACTTGTATGTTGCTTAAGTTATTGACTTAGGAGACATATAAACGTATGTATGTCGCATAACTCTCTTTGATTAAAGGTATTGATAACCACTTAGGAGACATACTTTAATTTGTATGTCTCCTAAGAAGTTCCAGACCTGCATCATAAATAGGCTATATTATTGTGCAGCCACACCTGCACCTTTCTACAAATCAACCTGTATTATAAATTTGATACCAATTCATTCACACAAAAAAATTTCTACAAATCAACCTACAATATAAATTTGATACCAATTCATTCACACACAATTCAATCACACAAAATTAGGCCAAAATTGAAATGAACAAAGTCTAATATTTACAAGCCAAAATTAAAATGTACAAAGAGTCTAATTACAAGCCAAAATTTAAATATAGAACAAAAATACCATAAGCCTAGCAATAGAGAGAAAAAAAAGAAGCCTATATATAAAGATGCAAAATAGTCTATAAATAAAGTCTATCACTAAACCTCTCTTGGTCTACCACTACCTGTAGGAAGATTCGCCATCATCGACGATACTAGATCCCGTACCCGCGCCTCCATCGCCTCATCATTTGCTTTCTGTCGCGCCTCATCGTTTGCTTTCTGTCTCGCTTCCATTGCCTCAAGCTCCGCTTTCTGTCGCGCCTCAAGCTCCGCAATCCTTGCATCTTGCTCCGCGATCCTTGCATCTTGTTGCTCAATCCGTGCCGCCATCTGTAAGTTTATCTGCACCGACTCCATAGGACCTCTCTTCTTCGGCTCCTTAACGACAGAGCTCCCGAACCCTCGGATCTTAATCCCTCTCGAAGAACCGATCTCACTCTCTATGATACGAATCTCTTCGTCAAGAGGGAGCTGGATCGAACACTCCGATCCTTCCTCGGTGGTAGGCCGATCAGCCATCATCTTCGCCACAGCCTCATTGGTGGCGGCTCTGACTCTCGCCTGCAAATAACAATAATATATAAGTAAAGTGTACAGGTTAAAAGTTAAAAGAGAATGTACTAGTGCTGAAATTGAATAACAATCCAAATTAAAATAATTGAACTCAACATCAAACAAAATTCATAAATAAACCTCATGAAAATATCAGTTAACATCTCTTCACAGTTTATTGAAATATAAGAAAACATTTATAATTCACAAATGAAATTAATGCACGGAGATGGATGAATGAGAAAATCTCTAAGAATACTAAGAATTTTATCAACATAATTCAGTGAGCGGGTATCCGCATTACAGATGACACACCTTTCTAAGTTTCTCGTCTTTTCACTTTATTTTATTTTATTAGTAGAGAATTGGGTTTGTCAAGTTTGGATTAGAGCATTGAACTTGTAGTGTTATCTCGCAAGTCATAACATGAAGAAAAACTAATTTAACTACTTAATATCTTTTGTATTGTTGACGTGAAGCAACGACAGATTCTGTGGAACACTAAACTAAGAAAGTTATTTCAATTTGGTGCTTAGCTAGTTTCTACCTTTTCAAATATAATGTAATAAAAGAAATGTGTCATACTCGTGCTAATGCAACTTTATATTTTTTTTCTTCTAAATCGATACATATAAAAGTAAAGTGTACATATATAGATAAAGTAAGCATAACTAAATAATACCAAAAAGTAAAGTTTAAATGTTTTTACCGTTCTCTCGGGATCGGTGGCCGAATAGGCGTCCATATAGGCTTCCAAGTGAGGGGCCACTTTGCCATCAGTTCTTTGCTTCTTCGCCAAATGAGCAAATGAAACCTTCCCAGCGGTGTGGTCTTTTTTCTTCTCAGACTTTCGGGCCTCAGACATTTTCTCCCCCTTTTCCTGCAAGATACATATACATCTATATTATAAGACATATTTTATCAACATTTTTTTATCATATTATTCAACTCAATAGATAGTTCAGATTTGTTTATGATTAACAAAAACAATTTCAACCCTTAAATATATTTTTAGGATGTCAAATCATTAAACATCAAATCAATTCTACATTTATACACAAATTTATTAATTTTCTCGACTCTCTTTTATCTTCCACATGAGTAATACCTAGTACACATATATGTTAAGTATACATATAAGTTAAAATCATATCCTAATAATTGTAAGTTAAATTCAATTCAATAAAACATAAGAAAATACCTTATTGGATTGAGAGTTGAAGTGGGCGCAAAGGGACTCCCACTGTTCAGGGCGGTGGGCGAACTCGATCGGAACGGGACCGCCCTTATCTTTATCCCATTCTTGCTTACAGTCGTGCTTCCATTGCCGAAAGCGCCCGGCAATCTTCGTTTCAATCCACTCAATGAGGTTATCATCATTGGGATCAATGATATAACTCTCCTTCAAAACAAAACAACAAAAACATTAGTCTAAATAAAAAAAAAAAAAAAAAAGTTAACAAGAATGTCTATAAAATAAAGTGCACTTACTGATAAGTAGTCGAACACTATCATCCTCGACTCCACGGGCATGTTGATATAGTTAAGGCACGTCATCGGGATTCGGTCCCTCACGCATGATCCAATGTCCAGCACCACCCTCCCCTCAAGGTCTTGATTAGGAATCCCTCGCACCTCTGGGTCGTAGATGAGCACCGACCTCCCTAGGGAACAAACAATCGATGCCGTCTTCTTTCCCGTAACAACACCTCTTTTATTCTTTTTTTTTGCCATCATCTCCGGTGGTGGCCCCGCTCTGCGTACCTACATATTAGAACATGCATACTAATTAGTCAATCAGATACATATGTATAATTACGATATATAATTAAAAAATCAAAAACTTTACCTGATGGTTGCGCTTGCTGTTGCGATCGAATACTACGTACATGCGCGGCCGTGGTGGTCGCGTTGCTGTCCGTAGTAGAACAGGCGGTGACCACCAATGGCAACGCTGGCGAGTCCTATTGTGACGATGACGACAAGGCTATGGGCAAGGGGTTCTGCAACGCCAACAGTCGATCCTTGATTTGCTGGCGACTGTTAGGAATAGCACTAGTCTTGATCGGAGGCATCGTAAACTGAAATAAATAACACAAACACAACTAACTCTTCATTAAACTATTCAAAAACTGCACTAAAATAACTTACAAAACATCATTGAGTTTGGATTCCATAAAAGCCACATTGTTTGTTAATGTAGATATATATTATTGGTTCTTATGATAACTGCACACATTTGTTTCGAAAAAGTATGAACGACGATTACTTGACACATAATCATCTCAGAGAGCATAAATAAACAATATTGGTGTGTCACTATTACTTTTTAATTGGGAAAAAAATTGGCAGACGAGCCATACATCCTTAACTTATAACGTATTACCTAAATTATTATGAGTTTATCGATACCATAACACTCGCACATTCAAAAGTAATTTTCAGAAGCTGTTTAAAAAAAAAAAAATTCTGAAAAAAAAAAAAAAAAAAAAAAAAAAAAAAAAAAAACTAATTCCAAGCTTTGAAGTTGGAACTGAATTAAAATCAAATTCTTTGGAACTGGACTCCAAGGTTTAGTATAATATTAGTGGTTCATGTACAGATAGAATAAACTGGTCATTGTAGACAAATTAAACATAAGATAATCATTGTAGACAAACTGGTCACTGTATATATGCTTCACTAATAACTTAAGCACTCATGAGATCTAAAACAAAATAAAGACCGATGTAACTTACCAGTTGGAGAAGGTATATGTACTACGCTTTTACTTTGCACTCTTTTGTCTGCAAACGTATGGTGGAGAATTTTGATCCACCTCCTGATCGGCAAATATCTGCTTCAAGTACATATATATATACATACATCAATTACATACATACATATGAACTTTTAATTTCTACTTTTGCATTATACAAATATCTATGTATCATATCACTTTCAAGAGAAGAAAAAATAAAATATTTATGTCTCATATCGTTAATTGTCTAAAAGAATATAGCTGTTATTGACAAATTAATTAATAGCTATTACAAGTTGCATGTCAGTATTCTTAATTTATTATAGCACTGTAATAATATTAATTAGCATATAAATTAAGCTGATAGAAGTCAAGTACAATCTATATCTACAATATATATGTAATTCTAAAAAAATAACCATCAGTGTGTACCAAATTCAAGAGCAGCAATCAATGATCTATAAGTACTCTCACAAACTTCCTTTTAGCATAATATATAATACACTCGATCTCTTCCAGCTCAAGTATAAGTTTTATTGTATATTTTCTATGTCTTAAATTTAGATCTTAGATTTTCTACCCGAAAGAAAATATCTTGATCAATTGATTCATTTAAGCCTCTTAGTCCCTCAATTTTTAAGCATTATATAATCAGGACGTTGAATATACAAAAGCTTGAGACAAATTTATTTTTTTAATTAGTTCACATATTCTTTTATAATCATGTCAGAAAACACATCCGGTAACAACCTATTTATAGATTTAAACAAAGTTTAAATATAATACTAAGTAGTCACATATGCATGTGTGACTCGAAATAAAAAAAATCCGTGTGACGGACTTAGTTTCACAAATAAAAATTAAACCCACATTTAATATGGTGTGACTCGAAATTTCTCGTAAAAGATCAAAAAATTAATACATACTGTTACCACTTTTTTCAACCCAGCTGCAAGCACCCTAGTCAACAACTTATACAAGCATGTGAATAAACTAAATGACCGAAAATCTTTCATTCTAATTGCAGCTGCCTTTTTTGGAATCATACATACCCGGCCCCTGTGCTTTTTCTCCTTCACAATCAAAGAGGGCCATTCTCACTTCCTCCTCAAAAGGTGTTTCTAACACCAGTTTCCTATTTTCTATATGGGCTTCCGTGCACTCCCAATTTTCATGTAACACTTCCAATGTATATAATCACCCGGCCCCTGTGCTTTTTCTCCTTCACAATCAAAGAGGGCCATTCTCACTTCCTCCTCCTCAAAAGGCGTTTCTAACACCAGTTTCCTATTTTCTATATGGGCTTCCATTCAATTCCATCTACTCCAACATCCACGGCTTCTTCTTTACTAATTTATTTATTTATTTTTTTGAAAAAAAAAAATAAAACACCACCTCTTCCACAATACTTTCGTCTGAATCTAGAATGTTCCCTTGAATCATTTTCTAATTTATTCAACATTTTATTCATCCCCCTTCCACTTGCAATCCTATGAAATAGTTCCTGACCACGAGTTTCTTTTAGTAAAGAAAAGGAAATTTTAATTGAGAATAGGAATGAGGGATTGAGGGCAATGGAAATTGGGTCTCAAACATGTGATTTTTAGTTACCTGCTATAAGAAATTAATTCACTGTTATATAGACAATTTGGGGAAATCCCGAGATGCATATATATATATAGAGAGAGAGAGGGGATACCCGACTACATTGGAGGACAGGAGGCGGACGGTGGAGGTGGGTGAGAGGCGGGAGACTAGCAGACGAGAGACTGAGCAAATCAGGACCGTGATTTTTAGTTACCTGCTATAGAAATTAATTCGCTGTTATATAGATAATTTGGGGAAATCTGCGAGGTAATATATTTGCACCTAAAATGGGGTTGAAAATTGCTTATAAATATAAGTATCTTGTAAAAGACCAAGAAATTAATGAATGAAGAAGGAAAGTAGATGCATATATATATAGAGAGAGAGGGAATACCCGACTACAGTGGAGGACAGGAGGACAGCAGGCGGACGGTGGAGGTGGGTGAGAGGCGGGAGACTAGAAGACGAGAGACTGAGAAGGCTGACCGTGATAGGTGGAGGTGGGGCGGTACCGGTGGATGAGAGGCGGACGGTGGCGGTGGGTGAGAGGCGAGAAGGGAGAAGAGAGTGAGAGAGCAGCAGCGGAGGGAGCGTAAGAATGAGAGCAAATCGTTTAGTTTTTAGGGATTTATGGAACTGGGATTTTTTTATCACTTAGGAGACATACATAAATACCTATGTCGCTTAAGATAGTTAATTTTTTGCGCCAAAATTTTGTTTTGCCTCTTTTTTTTTGCGGAAAATTTGAATTTTTTTTAAAAAATCTTAGGAGACATATTAATTTATGTATATCTCTTAAGATTAACACTTAGAAGACATACATATATAGATGTCGCCTAAGAGTTATTAGTTTTTAAAATTAATTTTTTTTTATTTTTATAAAAGAATTAGCTATTTTACTCATTTATTATTTATTTGTTAAAATAATTTTTTACTTAAATTTTTTTTTTTATAGAAAATGAATATTCGGGTGATAAAAAATAATTTTTTCGTAAAAGATAAAGAAATACGAAAAATATCAACTTACTAAAATATGCATGAGATATAGGAATTGCTCAAGTGATTTTTTAATTTCCCAAAAATTAATTTAATTTTTTTCTCTTTTTAATTTAATTTCATCTTATTATCAATAAACCTCAAAATTAAATTTCATCTTATTATCACATACATGTTTTCTCATATTTTGAATAAAATCTACTGTTAAAAATATTTTAACAATATTTTCAGTGGAATTGGTAGATGACCAGCTACGAGTCATATATCATTCTAGGAGTTAGTGGAAAAAGCTAAGGATCGGGGGAATTCTTGAACACAAAAATTAATTCACTTAATTAATAATATTTGCAACAATTAATTCACTTAATTAATAGCGTTTACAAAAATAGTGAAACTGATCGATTGAATTACAATTTATAACAATATAACATTAATTATAGTCATCATCATCACTCTGATCCTGATCCTGATCCTCATCTTCATCGTCATCATCAGTTAAAAGATCATTATTAAACCCTTCTGCATCGTCAGAATCCTCATCCTTGTCATAATCGTCATCCTCTTCGTCGTCGTCGTCGTCTGGAATATCTATTCGCGGTACTGAACTAAAGTCAATAAATAAACTAGATATTGGAAAATAGACTGCATCAGGCTCTTGATACGGTTCGTCTACTTCATATAGTGGACCGACAGTTGCATCCCTTGCGAGTGTACTTTCACTGTACGTACCTCTGTGAGACATTATGTTGACAACTTTCCAACCCTCACCTGCCAAAGGATCATCTATATAAAATACTTGTCTTGCCATCTTGGCAAGAATAAATGGGAACTCGTCGTACCAACTGGTCCAAGTGTTTACAGATAAAAGACCACGATCAAACTGTGTGCTACCGGGAACATTAGGGTCTGTGTTGTACCACTTACACCTAAACAACACAACCGGCATGCCTCCTGCATACCTTAGTTCGACAACTGCCTCTAGAATCCCGTAGTACATGACGTCACCGGCCACTACCATCACTCCACTATTTTGAGTCTTTCGGACCTGGTCTCGCCGCTGACTAACAAATTTGACACCATTTACATCACACTGTGAATAAATGGTGCAACGCGCAGGTATAGATGCCAGAATCTGTAATTCTCGTTTGTATTTAGGAGCACCTCTAATTCGCAAATCGTTCATCTACAAAATAATATTACATGGAACATCAGTTAAATATAATATGCATGTGATAATAACAAGTAAATAGAGGCTAGATATTTACCCAGTTAGGGAAATGTCCAAGAAACGACTCAATACGTTGTTCATCAGTCCCATTTGGAGCTAGTTCCGTAAATTGACCGCGGTGAATGCTTATGAACCATTCTGCTTCGGGACAATTTTCAATCACACACCAGTGAGCTGTTTTAATTTCTGCTCTAGTCAGACCAGCAGTCTTGACACAACCGCTAGGCTTCACGAGGTTGTCAACAACTGAGATGTTCCACACTGGTACATCGGGGATGACTTCATCACTTGCGTTAGGATCATCCAGATAATTATTGATATAAGTCACACACTCGTGCATAATGTTCCGCTCAGCGATACAGCCCTCTGGGTAACGCTTGTTTCCCACATCTTTCTTGAATTCTCCGAGTTGCCTATAAAATTGCATAGTTATATAGACAAATATAGGCAATTATATACTATAAATTGTACATTCATACCTTTCGGTGGAAAACATCCAAGTAAAATGTACGGGTCCGGTGAGTAGGACCTGTTCGGGTAGGTGGATGCAGAGATGGACCATGATGGTAAAGAAAGCTGGTGGAAAGATCATCTCCAGTTTACATAAAATCATGACAATATCGATTTGCATTTGACGGACGTTCGATTTCGTCAACTCCCGGGCACATATCATTTGGAAGAATCTGGATAGTTCAACTAGCGCGTCAGCAACGTGCTTTCCCAAATACGGTCGGATAACAACTGGAAGAACACGCTGAAGCATGACATGACAGTCGTGAGTCTTCAATCCGTAAAATTTTTTATCAGAGACTTTAACCTTATTCTTTAAACTTCCTGCATAACCTCTTGGATACCTAACTGCAGCAATATGATCAAATACCTCACTCTGATCCTTCGGCCGAACTGTGTAATCTGCCTGAGGTAGTGTCGTTTTTCCCAATGATGATTTTTTCGCCCAAAGATGCCTGCGTATACCCATCTTCTCTAGAGTTGCGCGAGATTTTGCATCATCCTTAGTCTTTGCATCAAGGCCTAGAATAGTTCCAAAGACGTTATCACAGACATTCTTTTCGATGTGCATAACATCTAATGCATGTCTCACACTCGATGAGGTCCAGTAAGGCAGCTCCCAGAATATACTGACATGAGTCCAACACAATCTCGTTTTAGCTCCCTGAAAAAAGGTGGATGCCAACTCAATATAACTGAAATAAGATTACAAACTGAATTACAATTACAAATTTGATTAGTGGAATACCTGTCTAAAATTGTTATGCGGATACAGAGAAGGCTGAGGGTAGGTATGTCTCTTGGTAGCTTCGTACACCTGTCTCGCAGACAGAGTTGGTGGGGCCCGTCTGAACTCGTTCTTCCCATTAAACGCTGTTGATTGCATCCGATAAGGGTGATTCTCGGGTAACCATCTACGTGCGCCCTGGTATGACATCCTGGAATTACTGTGCACTGCATCAATATCATCCAAACACTTTGGACATGCCTTGTACCCTTTCGTCTGAATGCCTCCTAACATCCCTAATCCTGGAAAGTCGCTGATAGTCCACATCACAGCTGCCCTCATGTTGAATGTCTCTTCACCGTATCGATCCCAAGTAGAAACCCCCGTCTCCCACAATATCTTAAGCTCATCGATTATCGGTCTCATAAATACATTGAGACACTTTCCTGGAGACTTGGGGCCGGATATTAACAGCACTAGCATGTTAAACTCCTTCTTCATACATAAATGTGGCGACAAATTATAAGGCATTACAATAACAGGCCAGGCGCTGTAAGGAACAGCCGTAGACCCATAGGGACTGAACCCGTCGGACGCTAAAGCGAGGCGCACGTTTCTGAAGTCGGACGCAAATTGCGGATGTAACCTGTAAATATATAAATAAATAAATAAATAAGTAAATAAATAAATATATATACATTTATAAATACCTGTCGAAATGCTTCCATGCTTCCCCATCTGCTGGGTGTCTGAGCAAATCAGGATCTGTTTGGGACCTTTCCCCGTGCCATCGCATTTCCTTTGCAGTTCGTTTAGACATATACAAACGCTGCAACCTCGGCGTCAAAGGAAAGTACCGAACAGTCTTCCGGGCAATCTGCTTACCACCGCTCGTGTCTTCTTGTTCCCATCTCGACTCACCACAAATAGGACATTGATCTAGATCTGCATACTCTTTGTAAAACAAGGAGCAACCATAGTAACATGCGTGGATGATCCTATAACCCATGCCTATTTTCTTCAGTTTTTTTTTTACAACTGCATATGACTCGGGGTACTTGTTTTCTTTAGGTAATAGATAATTCACTTCCGCTGTCCATTTGTTGAAGCTTGTGTCTGCCATATTGCAACTATGTTTCAACTGCATTGCTCTAAGCATCGCGGTCAACGCAGTTTCTTCACAATTCTCGTATAGTGGAGTCATTGCTTCATCTAAAAGACACTGATATGATAACATATTTTCTTTGGCAACAGGGTCTACATGAACTACAGTGTCATCGACAGGGAGATCGTACGACTCTTGAAATGAAAAAGCATCTTGCACAAATGCTATAGTCGGGTTACTCAAAGGATCGACATTGTTACTTGAAGACGCCCTGTTCTGTTCTATTTCCAGTATTCTTTGCGATGTTGAAGCTATGTCTAAAACTTCACCGTGTAGGTGCCATACAGTATACAATGGTATTATACCATCATTGATCAAGTGATTATATATATCATCCAAGCTAAGTCGTGCGCCCATGTTGAAACACCTTTTACAAGGACATGGATACAATCCGGTCGCACTATTGCCATTCTCTCGTACAAACGACAAGAAATCCATTACCCCCACAACGAATTGGGGAGAACCTCTTGAGCATTTCATCCAACTCTTATCCATTTTCACTTTCGTATATATCATAAAACAATATTAGAAATTTATAAATTTATACTATAAATACAAAGTTTATCAACAACTAACAATAATAATAGCTATATTTTCAACACCAAATATACATTTTTTACACTAATATCAATATTTATATTATTTTAAACATTTAAATATATTTTTTAACACTAAAAATCTAGAAATTTATAAAATAAACATAAAAAATTATAAAAAATAATGATAATATGAACCTAGTGATCAAATAAAGCCAACAACTAACAATAATATGTTATTTTCAACACAAAACATACATCTTTTACACTAATCTCAAAATTTATATAAACACAAAAATTTGTTAAAAATTAATATGAATAAGAAGTAGTGTACCTATAGATCAAACAAAGCCTTTGATGAGGAAAATGATGTTGATTTGCAACTTGAAATCGCCAAAATCGCCTAAAAATCACCCAAAATCACTCTAAAAGCTTAAATCCCGAAAATGGAGAAGTTACTGCTGTTTTAAAGAGGAACAGGTTCTTAGGCGACATATTATCTTAGGTATGTCGCCTAAGATAAGACAGTCAAACCAAAGTGTCGGTGGTAAAAAGAACTTAGGCGACATACAATTAATGTATGTCTCCTAAGTGAGCTCTTAGGAGACATACAATTAAGTATGTCTCTTAAGATAAGTCAGTGAAACCGTTCGTACAAAAGTGTCGGTGGTAAAAAGAACTTAGGCGACATACTAAGTTTAAGTCTCCTAAGTGATACTCTTAGGCGACATACTAAATGTATGTCTCGTAAGAGAGAAACTTAGGAGACATACTTAAATGTATGTCTCTTAAGAGAGCAACTTAGGAGACATACTTAATTGTATGTCGCCTAAGTTCCTTTTTTTACATCCGGCCTTTTTTTATCTTACTTAGGCGACATATAAACTGAGTATGTCTCCTAAGTATATTTCTTATGAGACATAGTATATGTATGTCTCCTAAGAGGCACTATTAGGAGACATACTTAGCATATATGTCTCGTAAGTAAGTAGTTAGGCGACGTATTAATTGTAAGTCTCCTAAGTAACACTCTTAGGAGACATACGGAGTATATATGTCTCCTAAGTAAATACTTAGGCGACATACTAAATGTATGTCTCTTAAGAGAGCAACTTAGGAGACATACAGTTAGTATGTCTCCTAAGATGTGTCTTAGGAGACATACCCAATAGAGTATGTCGCCTAAGAGCATATCTGGTGTAGTGTTGGAAGTGAACTTTTAGAAGGGAAGTTCGAAGAGAAAGCCCAAATTGATTTTGCGTGAAGACATATACTCCCGCAATCTCAAATTAAGATTCCTGGTACGACATTGGTAATTCTTAAGAAAACATTAATTTCAACCTAATCAATGGTCACGAATGCATCTTTTTTTCTATCGTGAGATTTTGTACATTAATTATGTCCTAAAAAGGAAATGAGATTCTTATTTTGAGACATCTCAAGAAGGGAAGTGGGACGATTAATTTGAGATAGAAGGAGTATTAAGGAGGGAATATTTAACATTCACTACAACCAAGGTGAATTACATTGATGTCCCGCCAAGGGCCGCCATTTCAGTGTGTGCACATATATCAAATTGCAACCTTCAGTGGAGGAATTCATTTCTTTGATGCAGCATGATCATTATAAATGGTCATATGTTACGGAATTTGTAATTCTTTTGATGTTTCCTTATTTGCATATCTATTTGCAGCAAACTTCTTACTATGCTTTTACTAATCTAACTAAAAATAACATCTTCAATAGATGGGAGAACTGAAGAAACTGGTCGAAGAAGGTAAAATAAAATGTGGGTCTATCAGAGGCATCTGCTTCAACAATTAGAAGGGCCCACGCTATTCATCCGATAACAACAGTGCAAACGGAATGGTCAATGTGGGCAAGAGATTTGGAGGCTGAAATTGTTCCGACCTGCAGGCGAGGCTTCTTCCGTGCTTCTTAAACCTGTCTGATAAGTTTTTGGTACATATTACTGATTTAGTTATTCTTGTTTTTTACAGAGAACTTGGCATTGGGATCGTTCCTTACAGTCCTCTGGGTCGAGGATTCTTCTCAGGTGGTGCCAAATTGATTGAGAGTTTGTCAGATAACGACTTCCGCAAGGTTTGTGCTTATAAGACATTTCTTCTATACGAGACTATAATTTCTTCGATATAATCATTCTGCACCACTGGCCTATCTAGTACGTGACCAACGAAAAAAAATAAAAACTTTCTATAACCTGGGAAGCTGTGAGTGTTACATCACAAACACGAAAAAGGGTCTTGGAACTACAAAGGCGCATCGCCATCCCTATGCTTACAGGGAACCCAAATAACCCTTTACTGCATGTTTGGGACTTCGAGAAAATCGGATAAAAGCATGCACCTTTTACATTGCAAGTGTAATGAGGAGAAAATCGGAGAGAAAAGGGAGAAAGGAGGAAGCTGCTGTAGTGAAAACTTCCTTTTAAAACTTCTTCCCTAATTTTACGGGAAGGGGAGAAGAGAAAGTTGAGTTAAAATGAATTTCATTTATTATTTTTTTATCCTTAAAAAGTATGTGATGGAGTTTTGAACTACCTCTCAATAGGGAGTCGAGAGTTCGAATTCTCTGGAGCCACCTCCCATAGTGCATCCATGTTAGTGCAGATTGGAGGGTCTAAATGCCGTACCATTTCGTGATTGTCACAACCCAAATACACCATTAGTGCATTGGGGAGGTCCTTGGCTTATGCATGGTTTCAATGAATCAGAGTACAAGTTGGACTAAACATTTTATGTGAGAATTGCATTGTTATACATGGATTAAAGTGGATCTAGGCCCACTACCATGACAATTGTGGTTATTGTCACTTGTGCTGGTGCTACTGACAACGAGTCGAGGTCATTTGTGTGTCACCCCCCAACTTGGCATAGGATGTCCTATCCATTTTCGGTGAGAACCCGGTTGGTTAACTTTCACCCTTTTTTAGCTTCATCTACTTTTTTCTCAAATTCCAAGTTTTATGAAATGGCACTCTGTTATGTTAAGCTATGAAGCACGGAGAATGCACAAGCTAGGACACAGCCTGACAAGCTGATGGGAAATATCTAGAATGAGTACATAAGTTGGGTCACTTGTACGTAATTTAAAGTTAGAAATAACGTGTTAGGATCCTTTGTCTTTGAACACGTTTGTGGACCCTGATTGGTTGAAGTGTAGAAAAACCTATTCTTTGACTTCCTTATTGTAGCTCTAATTTTAGAAGCAGCAAGAAGATAAATTGAAATATGAGATAATATCCCACTCCAACATTTGCACTTAAATTGCAAACAATTGATGATCCACTTTTATTTACACAACACTCTTTAAATAGAAAAATGGTATCTATCTAAACAAACCAACTACACCAAAAACTCCTAAAATTAAGTAACCACCAACTCTATCCTAACAACACAAGCCACTAAATAAATTAGTGGATTAATTAATTAACTAAAAAGCCAACAAAAGTTCACATGGGCATAATATGCAGGACTTGAAAATATCTGGATTGTAACATTACGCTTACTCTAATTTCCAACTTAATAAACACATTAATTGATCAAATCTTTAAGGGGGAAAAACTACACTTTGATCCTTTTCATTTTATTTTACTATTTATTTTGGTTTATTTGGAGAAGTTATTAGGAGGCTGGAATAAGATGTCCAACCACACTAGCGCATGGGTTTGGAACACTGCACCAAGCGGGGGTGGAAGTGTGTCAATGCACAAAACATGTCATATACAACAAGTGTGAAACCCACAAGGGTGTCATTGCTTCATGGCTATAAAGGAGTTAGAAACCATCTCACTAGCTTAAGCTGTTAGGTACTGGGCTAACAATTTATATCATGTTCTCCAACACTCCCTCACGTGCAACACCAACTCGCTCGCACGTGGAAAGACAAATCAATTCGAGGTGCACGTACTTTGTGCACAAACAATTAAGGATGCATAAATATAGGGGGGGGGGGGGGGTAAATACAAGCAGGAGGACTTGAATCTGAGACTTTGCAAGACTTGACATCTTATATCAAGCTAGAAACTATATCACCGAAAAGCTTAAGTTGTTAGGTAGTGTGAACTAACAATGTATATCATGCTCTTCAACAAAAGGCTTGGTTTAAAAAAAATTAATTTGTGTGGATTGAAAAGCAATAAGATGAGCTCTATCCCTCAATATAGTCCGACGTCCCTGTCCCAAATTAAAAGTTCAGTTTTATTTTTGAGACACAATTAACTTAACAAATCACATAGCAAACAACTATCATCTTCAACCATTGATCATAATGAAATTTTTGTATCATTAAAAAGATGCAAGAGTCAAATATAGTCTCTTAATTTGGGACAAGAGGGAGTTCCAAGGCCAGATAGAAGTTTGTAGACCTCTTTTGGGTTGTGCTAAAGTTTGACTTCCAAGGATCCGTTTGATAAAAAAGTTGAAAAATGATTGAAAACAGTACTATTTTTTTGTCAAAAGATGGAGAATGTTAAGTGGTTTGGAGATATATTCTCCATCTTTTTCACTTTCCATGGAAAACCAAAAACTAATATAACATTATTTCACCAAATCACTTGGCTCTTTTTCCAATTTTTCATAAAATTAGCTGTGTTTTTAATCGTTTTTTAAACTTTTTTTTATCAAATCCAACCGAAATGAGTGCCAAACTACATTCCAATGCAAAGCTGAATAATATTTCCCTTCTTCGGGGTGAAAACTTTTTACCGCAAGCCAAACATGGTCTAGGAATATTGTATGTTTGTTTGCTTGTTTTGTTTTTTTTTTTTTTTTTTTTTTTTCTTTTTGCTGAAAAAATATATTACATGCATTTATTTTTATGGTCATTTTTCTTTGCCTTGTGTGCTATCATAGTTTTTAATTTTTTAAATATCTCAATTTTGTCTCCATAACAAATGGTCTAATGTCTATATATAGACAATGCCGAGATTCCAACCGGAGAATATCGAGACAAATGAAACGATATTCAAGCAAGTTAGCGAAATGGCTACAAGGAAGGGGTGTACCCCATCACAACTAGCGTTGGCTTGGGTTCATCATCAAGGTGACAATGTGGTTCCCATTCCGGGGACCACCAAGATCGAAAACTTCAACCAGAACATAGGAGCTTTGTCTGTAAAACTAACGCCAGAAGAGATGAAGGAACTGGAATCCTATGCCTCGATTGACGCTGTTAAGGGCGAGCGGCATCAAGACAAGTCGTCTACTTTTGCAAATTCCGAAACGCTGCAACTGTCGTCATGGAAGGCTTGAACTCATGTATTTCTGTTTCTTCTTGCTAATAATAGTGTTGCATTTTCTTCATAAATTTGTTTGTTACTTGTGTTGTTAATGTTTTAGAATTGTGGTTATGTTTTAGACCTTAAAAGCTGGATTTTTTTTTCTTTTTGGTTTGGTGTAAAAATTTGTTGAAGGGGCGAAAACTAAATATGTGATGCAAGTGTTTTAAATTGATTTTGGGTTTGTGAACCATCTTATCCATTTTTCTATATATATATACAAACGATGATCCAACTTCTAAGCAAGAGTGGAGAAAGGGATTTTCCAGTAAGGAAGCGAAACAAGTTCTTTCTTTGAAGGCGTACCACACTAAGCCTTGTAGGCCAGTTCAGGAGGCTAACCAAAGTAGGTAAATACCTGAACAAGAGCTCTTTAGGTTCGTCGCCTATTTCATAAGAGAAGTACTGTTTGTAGCTCTCCTTTACAGGAGGACATGCTTACTAAAAGCTTGCGGCCACAAGCACCTTCTTTCTCAAAGTCAACTTTCTCCTTTGTGGAAGGTCAGAGGGCTTCGGATAGGCGTCCATCAGTCTTTTTTTATAAGTAGTCTCTTCCCTCTCCTTTAGCACTAGACTTGTGTAATTATGGTGTGGAAACCCTTGCTCTTTCCTTTGAGCTCCTCGTTACCGTTTTTGTTTGAAAAACGCATAATGTCTCTCCAAAAATAACCTCTCTAGTCGGAGAAGTCATGAAATATATACCAAAACCAGTAGGTCCTTTAGCGAACCCCATGTTAGCCCCAAGACGTTGGTCTACAACTATGAAAGTCAATGCTTGAGATTGAGTGAGAAGGGCCTCCTTGCTTATTGACTTGAAGCATTGACTTATAGAACAAACCTATTAGGACAAAAGGAATTTGTTGATATCGGAAACAACTAATGACTGCAGTTTGTTCAATTGATTTTGGGGTTGTGACCATTTTATTCTGTTTTTATTCCACTCTCACTTAAATAGTGCACATCACTCTAGTTAGTTGAAAGACAGTTTGGTCATTTTATAGTGATATTTCATGGTTCATGAATTTTGGGAGCCAAAGACTACATTGAATTAAAAGGACGAAGTCCAAATATATAATAAAGCTTTGGGTGCCTCGTTCGATTAAGGAAAAATTTTGAGTAGCAAAACTTAAATAACCTTACTTAAAATTGTGATTAATAATCAGATGTGTCACAACGAATGAGTTCTAGTTAGATGGGGGTAAATTATATGTTCAACCTTGAAATTTGAAGTGGTTTTCAATTTGCCCTTTGAAGTTTAAATTGTTCTAAATTGTACCTTAAGGTACAAATAGTGATCCAATTGACACCTTCCGTTAACATCCACATGGAGTTGAGTTGGACAATTATGTGTTTTATTATAACTATGATAAGCACGTGCACATCACATGAGTCAAATTTGGAGCTAACTTAACCCTAGGCTAGGGTTCTTTTACAAATAATCCCCATATATATATGATATAAATATTATATATATATAGAGAGATAGACAAAAAGCTTTAGATTCTGAAGAATCCGTTGAAGGTTCCAATGTGTATGGAGATTCGCCATCCGAGGCCACTAAATTAGAGTGGTCAACCAGACTACACCATTTCGCGGAATTAGTAACAGACGAATTTTTTTGTTTCTAACGCACAAAGTTCGTTACAAAGGTGTAACATAATTAATCTGTTACTGAGAAAAATCATCCGTTACTGATACAAACTAATATCATTTTTCGATTGTTTTAATAATTAAGGGATCGAATATTTTTTTAGTAACGGATAATCCGTTACTAATCTGTTACTTATTAATTTTGCTTATTTTTGTTAAAAGCAAAATCCAAAATTTTCACCCCAAAATTTTTCACGCCTACTTTCACATCCCGCTCACACTGAGAACCCCCAAAACCTCGTTCATCCCGCTTAAACTTCATCCTCCACAACTCGCTGGTAGTTGCCCCCCCCCCTCTCTCTCTCTGGTCGATGCATCTCGTCTCTCTTTCTCTCCAGTTCGCCAGTGATCTGCATTTTCTCTCTTTCAGATCTCCACCCTCACTCCACCCCTCCATCATCTCTATATTGCAGTTCCTCTCCTCCAAATCGCCACCCACGCTCAGCCCTAGCCTCCCTACCAAATCTCAAACTCTCTTTAGATCTCGATAAATACTCCTCCCTAAATTGATTATTCGCTTATCTCTGCTCATCCACCGCAAATCAGTCCACTGCCACTGTCATCGTCACCATGTATCTCACTATCTCAGGGTTTTGGCACAATATTGTTTAGGTAAGCTTTGTCCTTCTTCTACCTTGTGTAGTTCATTTAATATGAATGAGCTTCATTCAAATCTCTCTCTGACTTTGCTACGTACAGAGGTCTCAAAATACAGTTCGGTAAGCATTTTTTTCGATTATAGATTCATATTTCTTTTTAAATATGTTGGATTTGCATTCAC
Source organism: Lonicera japonica (assembly GCA_021464415.1). Classification (NCBI taxonomy): domain Eukaryota; kingdom Viridiplantae; phylum Streptophyta; class Magnoliopsida; order Dipsacales; family Caprifoliaceae; genus Lonicera; species Lonicera japonica. The sequence goes on from CM038465.1 coordinate 13,989,354, forward strand.
ACTAATGCCCTCCTTGTTTAGTTCAAATGATTTTAGTAGTTTTCTATTATCTCAACTTTTAGATATCATATGTAGAGACAACGAACCCAGTTGAATGGTTCTACATATGTTGCCTTAACTAAATATGTTCCACAAACATGAGTGTATAATTATTTATAAGTATTCAACTTGAGTAGTTTTGGAGATGGAAAGGCTCTACAAATTTATATATGATTAGTTTGGTTAGTCACAGATCTGATCTCGCTTATCAGTGGGCGTTCTCTATCTAGCAAATGAACACACGGATATGTTGAGAATTTTCCTTTATGGATTCTTTGTGCTGTCTAGCTATATTTATTAAAACAGGACCAACCCATAACAAGCTTAAGTCATAGCAGAAAAAAAGAGCATACTTAATTAGTATTGGGTAGTTTTAGCTGTTACTAGATTATGCAAAATTGAAACCAAAAAAAGAATGAACAATTCCACCGGTGAATGATAAGTTATACATGAAATTAGAAATTCTGATACTTTGAAAACATAAAAGTTTCATACTTGACTCTTAAGGGTTTTAAATTTCCTAGTCTTACGCTGATTGATATGAGAAAAAACCAGTTTCTCAGCTGCATACAATTCTCGAGGCTATTGATATTAATTCTCTACAAATATTTGGGCTAAAACTTGTAAATAATGTTGTGTTCATCTATAAAAAAACAAACTAATAATTCAAGTCTTATCTTTTGCAAAATGCAATGATCTTATTTTGCATATCTAAAAATGCCTAGGGACGTCTTTTATGTGAACGAACAGTTAATAATATGATAAAATTATGATTATTCTCTTCTTAATAATTTTGTAAACTTAACATTAACAAATACCTAATAATATATACAAAAACAAAGCACCATCACTCTAATATATCATATCACTTCTCTGTTTTCTTTAATGTCAGTTTATATGTTATATATATTGGATATTGTATTTTTGACATATATCTCCAACCATAGTTTTCTATTAAATTTGATAAATGTGCCGAAATAGGCTATTTAATCTTTGTACGCTAAGAGGAAAAATGATCTTTCTTGGGCTTGTGGATATAAATGAAGTAAGTATTTTCCTAACTCTTCATTTTTACACTTTATAGGTTATTTTCGTGCACGCGTGTTGAGCACTTCATAAACATGAACTTGGTGAGTTATACTCTTTCTGTGTCTCTAATTAGGAATTTTGGCATTTTAAATTATCGAACTTTTATTTCAATTGGATTTATTATGTATGTGTTTTTGTATAAATATAAAGGTTCACTCTGTCTTATGCATCTACATATGCTTGTTAATTTACTTTCGTCATTGGAAACTCCTTTGTTGTTCCTTTATTTTGTTTATTTTACTCGTATCTTTCAGTTTCTATTGTCCTGTTGACTATGCGGTATAAATTCCATGTTCATTTAAAGCTAAAGAAAATTAATTCGACACTTCAATATACATTTTTATCTTATTACCTGATTTTTATCTTATTATATATAACTATCACAATTATACAGTTAAGATCGTCTCAACTTTCACTAATTCTTTAAATCCTGTCATGCTTGTGACTTATGTGGTTGAAAGAAATAGTAGTATGTGTGTTCCTTGCCCTTCATCTCTATTTAATTATCATCAGAACAAAACATAATTGATGCATTGAAGATGATTCAGTTACTTTGATGTTTACTACTGGTGTTTTCTTGCATTTCTGTTATTATTGAGTAAGATAATATTGTATGCTGACACAGTAACCTATTGTGTGAATGTGTAGCAAGGGCTTTTTCCCCCTTACCTTTTTGTTAAGTGAGAGAAATTCTAATCATATGCATCTAAGCTTTACATTATATGTCATAAATTTTATAAGAAAACAGTTAATGAACTAAAGAATAAATAATTTTGTTAATTTTAAGAAAAACATTCAGCTACCATACATTGTAATTATTGAAGAGTTGCCTTAAGGTGTTATTTGATATTCATTTCTTATGTTCTTGTAAGCCGATATTGATGATAAATTAACTGATATGTGAATGTATAGTGCCCATCCTTCTCGAAGCTTATTGGTTGGAAATATACACGTGCTATTCAACCCAAATTTCGGAGACATCAAGCTGGGTCAGGTTTGATTTAATTTCCCAATCTATCATAGTTCCTGTCTAACTATTTCGTTTGGGAAAGAAAGGGGTAATAGGCACCTGATGACGTGGCTGTCCTCCATTCGTCCCTTACGCCCTCAAGGGGCTATTTTTTTTTACCCCCCAAGACAAGCACATGCTCTCATTTAGAATTTATATGTTTTGTGATAAATCCACACTTATGTGTAATACGGTATTGTATGGTTACTTATAGTTATCTGGCATAATATAACTATTATATGTTAATTCAAATGTAATGTGCTCTTTGTGATTGATTCTACTGATATGTAATGTGTTCCTATTGAATATCCAACTAATGAAGAGAATCAGACCATTTTTCGGTAAAACAAACATCTCAAGCAACCTTGACCAGATTGTGTTAGTCTTTACATTTTCCTTTTCACTCATAGCATAGGGGAGATCTCAACTACTACTTACTGACTTGTGAAATCAACCTCAATGTTTTCTGCATATTGTTTGTGAAGTATTTCGAAAAATAACCTCCTATTTCATGTCTTCTGCGTAGCAGTTGCACACTACAATCAATTATCAAAAATGTTTTATACTTTTCTAATAGATTTCCAGGGATGGTTTATTGTTGACGATGCTAAAACTGGCAGGGTTTTCTTCACAAACACTGAAGTGTTCTCATACTCGTATGCAGAATGCAAGTTGTTATCAGTTTTCCAACAGCTTTATCCACTTTCAAGACCCCACTCTTTTGTTAACTAACTTGCAAGAATTATTTTTCTTAAAGAACAAACTCACAGAGGCGGAGGATAGTGATCATGTGTCATTTAAATTCAACTTCGTATCACACATACATAGCACCTTTAATTTACGGTTATTACATGTAAATGATACCAAATGTTTCTAATTCTAATTATGTGCGCTTTGTTATTTTTTTGAGCTAGTCAGGAACACTATTGATCTTGAATCATATACACCTCCTCAAGAGCTTCTTCAAAATCTTCCAGCAAAGTCAATCATCAGAGGATCAAATTATGAGCCACAAATTGGGCCCAAAAATGGGAAGTTTCTTATGGTTTGATTTATCCTTCTTTTTCTCACAATTTCAACCTTTGAGCTTTGTTTAATAACAAGTTGGAAAATGATAATAGAAACAGTTGATTTGTATGAGAAGTTGGAAAATGTGTTGAGTGATGTGAGATGTTCTCTTTCTTTTTTGCTTTTTCCATGGAATAGGGTGGTGAGGAAGAAAAAAAATCCATAAAAAATAAAGAAAGATTGAGAATATCTACTCATAAAAGTTAGAATGAGATGGAGAACATCTCATTATATCGCCCATCTCATCTTCTAACTTTTTATAGAAGTAATTCTTTTACCAATTATTTTCCAACTTCGCTATCAAACGGAGCTTTAATTACTTTTTATTTTTCCCCCAAGTAGGCAAGATCTGATTACTAATTATTTTAACTATTTATATACCTTAACCCACAGGGAATGCAAGCCTTGCTAGATCTATGTAGTAGATGGGTGGGTCTGTAGCTGATGCATCAAAGAATTTAGGGTACGTGACAAAAGCTAGTTCTGAATCCTGCGTTATTTTTCGTATTAGTTTTTTCAAAAACTAATTAGCCTTTTTGATGACATTTAATATTTCTGCTTTAGGTTACTCTTAAGATTTTGGAATTGTTTTAATCATGGAATCCAAGTAACCAAGGCAATAAGAGGTATCAGTGGCTCACAACTGCTTTGCTAGTAGTTTTTATAGTAGTAGATGCAGTGATAAATGCTATGAATAATGACTTTTATCCACCCATGATCTATCATTGATCAGATAGACTTTTGCCCCGTCTTTATCTTTAATAGTGTCATGCATCAAAGGGTATAGAAAGATGATCCATTTTTAAATTCCTAATTGAGATTGTTGCTTGCTAACAAAAAAAGTGATTGACAAATATGAGCCTTTTGTTGTCTGTAGGATGAAAATATTTTATTCTTTTAGTGGCTGAGGCACGCTTCTTAATGATATGAGCCTTTTGCTATTTCAGGCTAAGCACCGGGGCTCTATCGCGACTAGTATTATCAAACGATTATGTTCGATTGGCTGTGAACGAGTTCAGGGCATCTAAGGTAATGCAGATATATTAGATCAACATGATTTTTGTCTAATTCCATTTCATAAATCCTCCTCAAATTGATTTTTTCCTATTTTCACAATACATATTGGTGCATGTGTTCACAGGATAGAATCCTTGCTCTAAAAATTGTGTTTTCATGTGAGCTTTAATAACATATTGCCCTTTGCTGTAGTTTCATCCTTGTAGGATCACATATTTAGTTGACCTAGATTGTTGTAATGTAGGTTTCTTCTACTTATTTTTTTTCGAATTTGAGATTTTATTTCGAGCTTTCTTCTATCTTTTTTTTCCTTGTTATTTGTTGCATTTGTTTGTGTTTGAAATCTAAGGTTTCATTTAGGTTTTCGAAATCGTGATATTTAGGTTGTTTTTAGGATTTTTGAATAAATGGATTTTTTGGTTTTGCCTGTGGGTATGCTTGTTATTTTAGGATTGTTGTAATCGTGATATTTTTTGGTTTCATTTGTTTGTGAATCACATGATTGCTTAACTGCTGAAAGTTAATTAAGGTTCCACTAAAGTGATAACCTTAATAAATGTGTTCCTTTAGCTCAACTATAAATGTAATTTAACTTTAAAGTATTTGACATTTTAGGAGAAAGCAGATCTTACTCAAATATATAATAACCGAACAGATAAATGGTTGATAGGGCATGAGGGAAAAAATGGTTGTGTTGGAAAGTGCTAAACCCTTTTATGTAACTATTTTTGAATTTTACTTTGAGCTTCATTAGTAATGTGTTAGCTGTATTTATAGGATTTTAGACTAAGTATTGGCTGAATTTTAATGTTCTTAAGTTGTAACTTTGATAGGATAAAGTTAAGGAAGCAAAAGCGAAAAGAAAAAGTTAAGAGGTATCTTGTAGTACTACTGAGAACGACGAATTGTCTAAAATTTTCGGCAAGGATCCAATGGGACGAGTTCATGGAGCTGGTTCATATGTTACCAAATAGCAGATGATTCATTTGGGGATAGCAAAGGTGAAAGAGAAAGCCAATAAAGTAAATAAAGAAGGAATTAATGCATTGAAGGATGAAGTATATCTGGTTTACTTTTATATTTGTTATGTGCACTTTTGAGTATTTTCTTTTAGATATGATGGTATTTTATATTTTAACTTGGACATTTTGGTTCTAGTATGTTTGATGTATGGTTGGACATCTTTGGTACCTTATATTTGTGGATAAACATATTTTTGTAAAAATATTGGGTTGGATTTTTAGATGAATATTGGTATGTTGATTTTTGGATGAATATTGTTTTGTATGACACCATTAAATCATAATATGAAAATTTGTATTGTGTGCGCTAAAATTGGTTGCATTTACAACTATACGAATTTGTATTGTTCTATATAGGGATAATAATTGACAAAAAAAATTGACTGACACTATCTAACGGCCGTAAACCGTTACAAATATATAACAGTTATATTCCATTACAAACCATCAAAGCTGTTTTTACTTTTACGTGCTATTTTAACGGTTGTTCAGTATTTGTAACGGATAAAATCCGTTACTAAAATTAGTACTGTAACGGATTAGCAATATATTTAGTCCGTTACGAATCTATTTTTTGTAACGGATTTTGGTTAATTTTAGTAATGGATATATCCGTTACTAAAGTGTTTCCCACGCCCAATTAGTAACGGATTTTATGTGTTAGAAATATTTTTTCCAACGGATTAAGTCCATTACAAAAAGGTCATTCTGGTGTTAATGAGTTTTTATTATTTTGAAAGGAAAAAAACTATTTTTATACCCTAGTTTAACTTTATAGTATAAAATACTATACATTCTTTTTTAAGATTCTTTGTCAACTATGTCTTTACTTTAAACTCTAGGTTAATCAAAGGAACTGAATATTATTACCACAAAAAAAAATACTCAACAAGAGAAAACAAAATTACCTCACCCAAAAATTTGGACATCCTTTGAACCTTTTACTTGGGTTAGAATCAGTCCGTGATGTTTTCATCACCCTTAAGTCCACAAAAGCAAAAAAGAACATCCATTCTGGTGCTGCGGTGTTGATTGAGCTATGTTTTTCTTTTATTCAATTGTGATATATATATATATATATATATTATTCAATTACGTAAAGAATAATACGTTCGCTGAAAGCTTGATATAGTGAGGGCCCACAATGATGGATGTGGCGGTGGTTGCGATATATAATTTGTTGTGTTGTATTTTATATTGTTCTATACATTGCCTCCGGTATATTATAGGGAATGTAATAATATATATGTGTATCGATGCGGATACGTGGAAATCATATAGAAATGAGATTAGTCTACCAATTTATAGTGAACGTTAAATATTAAAAACCTAAGTGGCCAACATAGTATATGAATGGCTAGATGGGAGGAATATCTTAATGAAACGCTTAGGCTAGACGGCCTGATAGTAATGCTTAGTAGTCGGCCAAGTACGTAACTCATAATGTACTGTTAATAAAGCGATAACTATGAATACTTGGCATAAGAGGTGTATATCCCTCACACGTAGTTGAGTAACAGAGAAGAGAGTGATTCTTATAGCATGTGAATCCTATGAAGTTAGAAGGACTAGAATGATATATGTTGAGAGTTGAGGAAACATTTTTGATACCTGAAATAGAACAATTAGTGGGTTTTGGCACGCACATACATGGTGAATTGCATAGTAAGGTTTTCAAAAAGGTTGTATTATGGAAGCAACATATATATGATACATATGTTTTCAAATGAAAACCTTATTTTCATTATAAACCCTCAAAGTTCTCACTAAGCCCGTATTTGGCTTATTCCTTCCTTCTCAACAGTTTTGCAGGTCCAAACTCGAGGGTGGCATGCGCTGTACGTCCGTAGATGCTCTGATGACCTTTAACAACTGTGTAATCCTTAATTCAAGGACAATGCCATTAAGGCCTTTATATTTCATCTTCATACATTTGTATTTATTTAAAAGGATTTGGGACTGTTGTATAATCGTATACTGAAGTAGACTTTCATAAAGTTTATAGGTTGACGAGTATTTTTATTAAATGGTTGATTGTGAAATGATTGAACAGAGGTTGTTCTTTTTATTTTTAATTGCAGGGCGGATTATTGTTTGAACGAACTCCTCATGCCAAAATTTTGTTAAATGTGTTTTTCAACGGATCAAGTTTTATCCAAGAAAAAGATTTTTAAAAGTTGTGATTTTTCTATTTTAAACCCGCCGTCGCGCACTGCATCTGTGACTAACTAGGTCCCGGAAGTAAAAATCTCAGAACGGGATTCAGGGTGTCACAAAACATGTGTTATGTTGTCTAGCAAATAAATCTATCAAGCAATCAAACAAAAAACAATCACACAACACCAAGAATTTACGAGGTATCCTTGCTTACGTAGAACTGATCTTCGGAATTAACCGATAGTGCTTCACTATGATCAAAACCGAATTACAGACTTGATGACTTACAAAAATTGCTTCTCCACAATTTATGCAACAGTCCCGTCAATCCCTTGAACGTAGAATCCAACCTCAGCTAGCTTGGCGTAGCGCTTCCCACTGTTCCGGCTTACCCATCGCCTCCTTCCTCGCACTTGATCACAATCTTTCACCACTGTCTGTGATCTCCCTTATCGCGTTAGCCACTTCGCTCACCCCTGTCTTCAATCGTAACCAGAGACACTCCCGCAAAACCCATGAACGTTTGGAACCCTAGTTCTTAAAATTGAAGAACATTAAGATTTTCTATGACTTGTAAACAAAACCTAGATGGTGTTTCAAATCTCTCAAAATTAATTCTAGCGTTTGGATATTTTCTCTCTCAAAAAGCTCTCTAGAATCGTGTATATTTGACCCAAACCAATGGTTATATTTATAGGAAAAATATAGAGTCAAAATCCTTTTAGGAATAGGTTAAAAATATAAAAAAATAAATTTTTGCGATAAAATCGTGCTCCAAAAATTATAGCCGAACCGGTACAGGTCGAAAAAATGTGGACTGGTCCGAAATTGAAGAAAATCAATTCCATAGAAAACTCCCTTTGCCGGACCGGTACACAAATTACTAATGTGTACCGGTCCACCCACTAATTTGTGTTGCATTGCTTTTTCTTAATTCAAGTGCAAGTTGGCATATTTAAACGGGCTTGGCACATTTTTGATGCAATTAAATGGTAGGCAGACGTACGTGGGTTTTAAAAACATGAGAAGTTTGACTTTTCAAACCTTACTTTTTCAAAACTTTTTCTGTTTTTTATTTAATTAAAAATCTTTTTCTTTTATTTTTCTTGTTACTTTATTTCATCGTATTCAATTCGTTTGTACACCAATTTGACTCAAATTTTAGAGGCAATTTTATAGAACATGTTAGATATGAAAAAAATAAGTTTCCTCAATAATTTGTGTCGACTGAGCTTTTTTGAATTACGACAAAACTCAGTAAAAATACTTAAAAATAGATTTGACTCAAAAGTTTTTTAATTCGAATTTTAAGCTAAAACACCAACAATGTTTTGAATCAAACCATATACTCAACTTACCTTAGGTCCTGAATTATGTGCGATGCATCCGGTAAGTTCGGTGAGCTTCCATTAATTGTTGGATCTTCAAATCTTCAATTCAACTCAAACAATTACAACGGAAAAGTGTTCTTGGAATCGGAATCAAGCCAACTAAAAATATAAACCTAACAGAAAGGTGACGTGGAGAGGTACAAAGCTCATCTTGTTACAAAGGGCTTCACACAGAAGGAAGGCATTGACTATAAAGAAACTCCCTCTCCGATTTATTCGAAAGATTCTTTTAGGATTATAATGGCATTAGTGGCGCATTTTGATCGTGAGTTACATTAGATGGATGTAAAGACGAAGTTTATCAATTGTAACATTGATGAGACGGTCTATATGAGCTCAAGTAAACCTATGAAATCCAAAGAATATGATTTGCAAACCTAAGGAATCCATCTATGGGCTCAAGCAAGCATCTCGACAATGGTATTTCAAGTTTCATCAAGTAATCATCTTATTTGGCATTAAGATGAATTTGGTCGATGATTGCATATACCATAAGTTCTGTTGGACCAAGTATATTTTTCTGGTTTTATATGTTGATGACATTTGGCTTTCCAATAATGATATAGGCATATTGCACAAAACTAAGAGATTTTTTACTAAGAATTTTGAGATAAAAGATCTTGGTGACGCCTCTTTTGTGTTAGGCATACAAATACACTGATAGCGATCTCAGGGTACTTTAGGATTATCATAAAAAGGTTATATCAAAAATGTTCTCAGGAAATATGGTATACATGATTGTAAACCAGGTGATACCCCTGTGGCTAAAGGATTTTAGTCACAATCAGTGCCCTCATAATGATTTTGAGGAAAAGGAAATGCAAAAGATTCCGTACGCATCAGCAATTAAGAATCTGATGTGCGCTCAACTATGCACACTCTGATTTTGGATATGGTTTGATCTCACTAAGGTGTCAAGAGAACCAGTTGGAAATAGGCATGTGAAGATCACATTGCATGTAATTTCCATACTACACATCCACATTATAATCCATGTCATTCATTATATCAACATACGTGACCATTGATGGGTCGAGTTACATCAAGTGTAACAAAGACCGTTTTGATCCTACGTTGACATGATTGATGGACTGGTCTAAGTACATATACATTTAAATAATGACAACAAAGATAAGATCAATTTTACAATATGTAATTATAAGGTTACACATATAGCCCAATTGGGAGATTGTTGGATCCTTAATCCAAAATTGGGCTTATATGTGAAATAATTATGTTTTGTGGATGGTCGTATGGTTAAGCCCACTTTAAAAGTGATCAAATAAGATTTAAGTTATTTGAGCTTAAATATGTCTAATAGGGTGTGGGCCTTTAATGTGTAGATACTTAAAAGTAATTTCTATTTTTATGATGGGCTAAAACAAAAATATAAGAAAAACACTAGGATTTACTATATATATATATATATATTGTGGTTATGGTTTCCAAATCGCACGTACATATTATGTCCCTGTTGAGCCCCCATCATCACAGATAATATAAAGAAGGCTTTAAGGATTCTCTAAAGAAATACATGTAGATCTGGAAGCCAACCACTGGGCTACAAATCTCACGCTATAGATTCAAATGCTTCTACATATTACTTTATTGATTATTGGTGATACGACATAACTGATCCTAGGGCTTATGGTTATTTATATCTAACACTGCAACCTAATCAAATGGTCGCAAATGGAACTTATTTTCTATTGCGAGGTTTTAGTATATATGATTATGTCCACAAAAGGAGCAGGAATATTCATGTGATTTTTCTATATTTCCATTTATTTTCACAACAAGTTTCTTGCTAAGCTTTCGTTAATCAAACTAAATTTAACATTTTCAATAGATGGGAGAGCTGAAGAAATTGGTTGAAGAAGGTAAAATAAAGTACGTCGGTCTATCAGAGGCATCAACTTCAACAATAAGAAGGGCCCACGCTGTTCGTCCGTGGTTCTTGAAGTTGTTCCGACTTAAAGGCGAGACTTCTTTCGTGATTCATGAATCCATTTAGAGACTAATAATCAACAAGTTGTTGGCACATATTACTGATTTAATTATTTTTTATTCTTAAACAGAGCTTGGCATTGGGATTGTTTCGTATAGCCCTCTCTGACAAGGATTCTTCTCTGTTGGTCACAGCATGATTCAGAATTTGTCAAGAAAATGACTTGCGTAATATTTGTGCTTATAACAAACTTATTTAATGTCTTTTTACAATAAATTTCTAAAGGTAATATGACACATTGGATAGAAACAAATTTTTCAAAAAGGCCATTAGGTGGCCTTATAGTATAACACAGGAATTCATCAAATTTAGGTCCATTTGGTCTAGATCGGTGTCAAAGTTCCCGAAAACAGAAATCGATCGAATAAGTTAAGTTTTTTGAAAAATGGATCCAATCCAATCATTTGATAAAATCCATCACAAAGGGATTAGATTTTATAAGATTGGATCAGTCAGTTTGATCGGCGTGGATTGGATCCTGAACACCTAAAATACTACCTCACAACATGTAAGTCAAGAGGCATAGATCCCCAGAGTTATGGAAGAAGAAAATAATGATAACTCACAAAAAAGAATCAAAGGAATTTATTTTCCTTCCTTGGACTCCCAAATAAAAGAGAGAAATTTACCATATATTCTCTTCTTTTTCTCATATCTTACTAAAAGTCTATGTTTTTTTTGGTTTTTTTTTAATAATCCACCATTTTGTGTTATACTTCTGGAACTTTTTGAAAAACTGGAATGTACTGTATATTAATAAAGTAAAGATAAATCATTTTGCTTTTGAGCAATGTTATATTTACTGGCTTCATTTACTGGTTATTCGTATTAGATTCATTTGTGGGTTTGACATTCTAGAATGTACAACTCATTAATGTACCTGGTATAATTATACGGTAAATGAAGCTGGTAAGAATATCATTTTCATTTGTATTTTTTGTTATAATTTCCTAAACTATTTTAGTTATAATGTATGCTTTTAGCTGTATCATAATTTGAAGTAATTTTCAATTTTGGATTAAAAACATGTGTTTCGTTGTTTGACATTTTAGTTTTATGTGTTTATAGAAAATTCCAAGGTTCCAACCCAACAATATTGAGACGAACAAAGCGATATTCGAGCAAGTTAGCGAAATGGCAACATGTGACGTCCAGAATCCCATTATGAGATTTTTACATCTGGGACCCGGTTTATCACGGATGACATGCGCGACGGCGAGTTTAAATATATAAAAACACAACTGTCAAAAACTTTTTCTTAAATAAAATATGACCCGAGTAAAATTCCTTTTTATCAAATTTCGGCATGTGGAGTTCGTTTCAGTAACAAACCGTCCTGTCATATAAAAACCATTTTTTACAAATGAAATCACAACCAGCATGTTCAAAGTCATTCCACATATAAAAACCAATCATACGAGTTTATATAGAAAGCCATTTATACAATAAGATCGATAATAAGTACTTTAGATAAAAAGTTCGTTTACAATATACCCAAGACCAAAAGAATATACAAAGTCCCTTTTTAAAGGACTACAAAAGTCTAAAGTCATCAGAGGCTTTCTATAGACGTATGACACGTGCCACCCCGAGATGCAAAGCCTTCAAAACTGTTTAGAAAATGGGATGAGCCAAAATCAAGCTCAGTGGGAACGATACAAGTTTTATTAAGAAAATACACATTTGAAAGAACATGCGCGTGTATTGTAATAAAACATTATTTATACTTATAATAGTGGAAGTAATGCAATGCAAATCACCCATAGCATGTATATAACCTAATCACTAGGACACCCATCCTAGGAATCGGAAGCTAGCCGAACCAACTATGCTATTCCTACCTCTTAATCTCTTATATGGATTGCATCCACGAACTCATAGCGCAGTGTAGTAATCTAACTACGAGTTTAACTTAACTGATATCATTCGCTTCTTATGGTTCTTTATGCCGTGCTATTCATTACTTTCCACTTTTCTTATAATACATTATGAAATTCGTTAACTCATACATGTTTACAAAACTTCTCAAGAAGTATTACAACTCAGATGTTGGCTTGTCATTAAATTACTTTCTGTAATACTAATTCACATCCACAAGACTCCTTATTTAGTATTCCAATATGAGTATTAGTACATTACGCAATCGAGTCACATTATTAACTCATCGATAATCCCAATGAAACCACACGAGGAGTACGAATAATAATAACAAGAGTTATGATACAATAACTATAACAATAATAAGCATATAAGGATCAATCTATCATATCTCTTGTATAAAGCCTCAAGCTTACACCCCGCGGTCACTAGGCTTAGAGCATCGATTCCTGAAATACCCCAAGCTCTAAACTAATCATATCTCCTTCAAGTAGCGAACTGCCCAGGGACTTGGTCTTTACTTGTAATTCATTTAGAGATAAACCCACGCAAGACATTTTTCCAGGGACAACACTTCAAATACTTAATAAGAAGGACACCCGTACATGCATGTTCCTCTAAGGATGGAACTATTTTAGGATCTTTCACATAAGTGTAGGGCTACTACTTAATTTCCGAAACATATAGTCCTGTTGATAGAGCCACGTGATCTAATCTACAAGCCAAGGAAGCTATAAAATGCGGGACTACGAAACTCATCCGTGGGAAGGCAATATACATCGATACGATAACATAACAAGCGGTTACCATCGCATTGTACTGGTAGCTCTTTTCCTTGTCCGCTTTGGGTGGCTCTACTCCAGTTACGACTAGTACCAGTACTCTGGGCCTGGTATTTATATGCCGGTACCCTCAGCCTTACTATTGTGCACATGTATATGTATACAATGGTATTTATATCCCGGTACCTCTGACCTGACATTTGTATCCCGGTGCCCTCGGTCTTACTATCATGAAAACTACAAATACCATATTTATAGTCTAACTCCAGATATATCAACAAAATCTCAATTAGGTCAAAACATTAATTAACAACATGTATATATAGCATAGATGTCACAACATCATATCAACATCATTTTGCCATGCAATAGAACACAATATATATATAACACATTCATGTATATACATAGCCAGCCACATACGAGCATCACTTGCGTTATCAAATGCCAAGTAAGTATTCATTAAGGTAGATTCATTAAACTTTTCACATGAATCGATATCATCTATAATAAGCTACGCGGTTCCATGCCTTTTAATTCTGACCACCATGTCAGATTATTTATTCTCATACATTTCAAGCCAAATGGCATACTTTAATTGCTAATCTTTAAACCTAGCAAGTCATATGTATGATTCAAGGGCCGTTTAGTAAGTAATTTAGTGTCTTTCCCAAATCTAGCCAAGATTGAGTTTGTAATGTTCTTCACTAAATATATCTAGGACATACTATGATAAAATCTCATCAATAACTTTAAAGATCGCATAGTTATACAAACGCTCGAAAACAATCTCATATTATTCACTCATGTGGCTTTTTATGGAGATCACAAAACTAGTATTATATACGTGTATTCACTCGCATAAATATGTATATCCATTAGTTATAAACCATAATCAATTGTCATATAGGAGTAATACTAGAAATTACCAATTTATAACATATTCATGTTCACTACAAAGTGGGTTCTATACAAATCTTATAGTATTCTAATTCAAATGTGTAACTACTTTTGCAATTATGTAATCGAAGTGATATTCAACTATTATTAACCACCAATTAAAGGTTTATGCAACCCAACCCACTTGCAAGCAATATAACATAGGGTTTTTAAGAAGAACGCCCATTATGATAAAAATCTATAATTCAACACATAATACTTTGAATAATAATTTTAGTATTAGTGTTCCCACCTTAGACAAGTTGAATCCACGATTAGATGAAGCGTAGAGGCCGTCCCGCAAAATCCTAGCCCAAGATCGAGCTCCAATAGAGGATGAAAGAGGAAGGAGATGATGAATAGTGATGTTGTGTATGTAATCTATGAATTTAGATGAAAAATCCACTATGATATCTCACAATTCTCATATATCTCTCTCTCAAGAACTCCCTTAGTATGAGGAAGAAGAGTGAAGCTTGTAATGGGTTAATAGTGGTGATAAAATGTGAGAAAAATGGGTTAAAAGTGGTTAAAATTCGACACACAGGGCTCCAAGATTGATCTTGGACCTATCAGCCAAAGCTTATTTCACAGCATTAACCACTGTTGGTATTTTAGTCATAACTTTTTGCTCGAAACTCGAATTAGGGTGATCTTTATGTCCACGGAAATACAATTCAAAAATATACAACTTTTGAAGAGGAAGTCTCCCTAAATTCTGGATGGATAATTCTCATAAATCCTCTGAAGACAGTACTCTACCGAAGTACTACTGAATGACCAAATTATACTAACCGGCCTACTTCGGACATTATTTTGACCAACGAGGAGTGCGAATTCGCTTTTAGTCAAAACATAAAAGTTGTAGAATAGTATGACACCTAAATATCGGCACAAACGGAGACTAAATCGCATAAGATACATAAAAGTTACGTAGCTCCACAATTGACTAAAAACCATAAATCGCGTAAGACCAAAACTCACTATTTACAACCCGAAATCGATTCGGATCACCCGAATCATTAAACGATTACTCACACGAGTGTAAGTAGACTAATAAGACTGGTTCAAGGTGCCAGAGCACTACAAAAATCCATAAACTTATATTTCACCATCCAAGGTGAAATAAGCGACCGAATGAAGGCAACCACGGAGGAATAAATAAATAGGGTATTACACAACAAAGAAAGGGTGCACAGCATCGCAGCTAACTTTGGCTTGGATTCATCACCAAGATGACGATGCCGTACTTATTCCTAGGACCACGAAAATCAAAAACTTCAACTAGGATATCGGATTTGTCTCTAAAATTAACGCCAGAAGAGATGAAGGAACTCAAATCCTATGCTTCGGTCAATGTGGTTAAGGGCAACCGACATGCATTCATGTCATCTACTTGGATTAATTCTGAGGCCCTATTGTTGTCATCATGAAAGGCTTAAAAGTAATGCATGTATTTTTATATGGTTCTTGCTAGTAATAATGTTTGCCTTTTCCTCATTAATTTGTTTCTCACTTTTGGTGTCAATGTTCTAGAACTGTGGTTAGTTTCTGGACCATTAAGAGCTTTGTTTTTGTTTCAGTGTAACAAATGTTATAAGGGTGAAAACTGAATTTGTGATGCATGTATTCAACGTTGATTTGGTTGCTTTTTCATCTCTTATGGCTGAGGAATATGTTGCGAGAGAGGCGTCCGTGAACACTCCATTTTGTGTCCCCACAGTATGTCATAGACAAAAAATATTTAAGGGCAAACATAAAAGAATATAATGGGTCAAAGGGATTTAGGTATAGATGGCTCAGTTGCAATACTTTTGAAACTTCCAACAATTTTTTGGTGCAATTCCAAATATTTTAGCACGTGCACATGAAGCTCCTGCAAATTCTTTGTGTAGATCCTCCCTCTCATGTTGTGTGAGCACAATTTGAGGAACAAACTCCTCTTATACCAGATGATATGAGCCCATTGTAAAAATAATACGAATCTACTACAAATCTTTTTCAAAAAAAGTACAACGGGTTCGTATCAGACTACATGTTGCGTTTTCTTAAAAAAAGTTAAAGTATTTTTTCAGAAACATTCCCTGTGAGTGACTACGCTCAGAAACACGTAATTTATAGACCCAAGTACAGGTGGTCAAGTAATAATATATATACTTGAAAGTCCAAGGTCGAACCACAGGGAAGGAGGTAATTCTATTATTCTAGCTAAGCTTTCAATAAGGAGAAAGAAAAAAAAGAAAAATAAATAAATAAATAAATAAAATATAAAAAATTTTGTAGAATGGAAAAGAATATAATAAGAAATTTAATTTTAAACTTAAAACAAAATAAATAAATAAAGTAAGGATAAAATAGGCAGTAACTAAAACAAGTATCTAATAAGATGGAGAAAGAGCGTTACGGATATCCATAACTAGGTCATTACAGATAGCGCAACCAATTGATTCAATGCTAATGCGTGACAAAAACAAACTAAGTTTAATCAATTTTAGTAAATATCAAAATCCTAACTCATTCTTAAGGTTTGATTATTCGTATGCATATATGACATACATCAAAATCGTTCTTAAAAAGTCATTAAAAACTAAAATTGGTACTATTTCGGTATCGATTTCGAAATGGCACCAAAACAGCGCCCAAGGCTCCCAAATTTCTTGGATACCTAATTTAGCTTAATAGGGGATAAGGACCGTCCTCTATTCATCCTCGTTAGGATTTTAGTACAAAAATTTATAATTTGAGATTTTTTGGTTCTTTTGTCGAATAATCGAGAAATAATCTTAAAAATTCATGTTTTTAATGCATTAAAAGTTAATATATTTTTCAGATTTATTAATTGACCTATAAATCATGAGAAATTCAAGACACAATCATAATTGAATCAAAATTACGCATTAATCCGCCATGCCTTTACTACGGTCCCCTAACTACGAAATTACACTAGCATGTTGATAAAAACTAAGCAAAACATGATAAATTCAATCACAAATTGACCAAAAATATTTCTTAAATCTAATTGAATAAACACACAACATCTCACAGCAATTGAAACTAAGGAACTATTAATAAATAAAAAATACGATTTAAACAAATTTCGGTACTGAAATACACTGCCAGAAACGAAATACACGCACTGGTCTTGAAAATTTTGGGATTCAGAACTCTAAAACAGTGTGATTGTGTATAAAATTTCACAACGAACATTTTGTGTAATACCCCGTGTTCCTTTTTTTCCGCGTTGACCTTTTCTTAAGCCCGGCATGGCTTAATCTCCGTCAGAGGGTGAGCATTGGGTTCCGTGGCCTTCGTACCCGACCCGATAGTTCTAGTATGTCATATTAGGTGTATTAAGTTTTAGGGAGTTCTCGTTACGTTATTCGGGTGGTTCGGGTTGAAACCGAAGCGTAAATCGCGTGTTTCGACTTTTCGAGATTCGACGATTTCTGGCCAACTTTGAGAGGCCATAACTTTTTCATCCGAAATTCAAACAACTCTCTGTTTTCGGTCACATCTTCATTTCTTTTCCCTCTACAACTTTTGTGTTGGGCCGAGTCGATATTTAATCGTTTCGAGGTCCGTTTTGGGCTCAGAAAGTCATTTGCTGATGCAGTGACTTCCATGATCGATCATGGTCCTCCAGAGGAATTCCAGAAGGGTTCATGATAGATCATGGGGGACCCATGATCGATCATGGTTCACCTGAATGTCGGTTTTGAGCCTTTTTAACCCATTTTTGACCCATTTTTAACCCATTTATCACCCAACACTCCTCATTTTCGAGCCACACTCCTCCACCACTCTCTAGAGAGTTCTAGAGAGAGAGAGGGGAAGATTCTTGTCTCTTCATCATCCTCCTACAAGATTGGAGCCTCAAATCGCTTCATCCTTCGCTATTCATCATCTTTCCCGCCTTCTTCCTTCGTTGGAGCTCGTGTTGGAGCTAGGGTTTCGGCGAGACGGCTTCTATGCTTCCTCAACTCCTCGGTCTTGCTTCTCTAAGGTGGTAACACTAGTACTAAACCTTTGATTTTAATTTATTACTCGTTGAATTAGAGTTTTGAACCTAAATTGGGGATTTTCATCAAAAGTACATGTTGTTTACATCTCATGGGGTTTGGGCAAGGTATATCTTTGATTAGTGGTGTATATGGATAGATTATCTCTTAGATATCATGTATCATCAATTAATACCATGTTGTGAGCCTTGTTCTCTCACCTACACGCCGTATCCTCACTGTCGCTAAGGGAATGAACTAGGCTAGCGAGGATTTTGGGATTTATGCTTGAATCATGGTTGATTATTGATTATGTGGAATAGATATGCATGTATATGTATATAATTGGGAGTGTTGAACTATATCCATATGTGTTGAACCGAGAATCCGTTAGGGCTTGATGAATCGCAACATTCCTTGAGTTTAGAGACTTGTACGATGTACGGTAGGCACTAGTAACAAGGATACGACATAGATGATATCTAGTGATGTAGTAAATATGGTCGATGGGGCATAGGATGCCTTGATAGGAATTGTATGTGTCTAAGAAGAGTTATATGTATAGTGGTTGAACTAGAAGCACGATAATTCATGCTTAGTTGGGCTACGGGGCTTGGGAATTAACGTAAAACGCTTATGGCCGTAGTTTGATACATATGACACATGATGAGATGTAATATATATTGATAATAAATCAATTGACCAAATAATGTGAATTATTATTTAAATGGTAAAGTCCCGGATAATTGGATTAATGATAATGATGGTGTGATTAAGGATGAATGAACGATGATAATAATGATGATGTGACAAATGATGAACGATGAACGACAATCATGATGATGATGATGATTATGTGATTGTATATATATATGTTGATTAGCCATACGTGTGATGGATGATTGATGATTATACGTATATTGTTGAATGCGGAATTGATGTATTCCTGTTGATGCGATCACACGTATGGGCTGGATATGATGATATACCGAGCACCGGGTAGCTCCCCGTGACTCGAAGGAGGGCCGCCTATTGCCGCCCCTGGGTGAAAGGCCCTAAACCGTGCACGGAGAAAATAAAGTCGGTGACTCCGCCGGTGGTTGTGTGTGCCCACAAAGGAAAGCCCACTCTAGGTATCTTGCCTTCCGACAGGACTATGTGTTCTCGGTTAGACGAGTTTCCCTGGCAGCGGAGCAAGTCTCGTGTGCCACTACTTTTCAAATGGTGAGTTTCTCGGGAAGTAATTGGGCTACTAGTGGTCATTACCCTGCTAGGGTATCGCCTGGTGTAGTTCCTTCTAGTGTCGAGATGGCTTGTATGAGGTGTTCTCTTCGTTAACTATTCGGAGTGTTATTCTTGAAAAAATGTCTTGAGGGTTATCTCCGAATGAATTACTTAGAAAACAAGTCCCTGAGCCACTCCCCACTCAGAGGAAACATGAAATAAGAACCTTGGACCTTTCGAGATCTGTTCTTCTGGGCCTAGACTGACCGCGGGGTGAAACTAAGGCATTATACTAGAGACGTGATACGAAAGATGTTGTGAGATTGTGATTGTGCTGTGATTATGATTGTATCGTATCATATCTCGTATTGATATATATGTGTTGCCTCGGCTATGATGTAATTGATGTAAAGACTGATATAGACACATCTAAACAGAACAGGATACACGTAGAAAACTATTGAACCTTCCATAATGTGTTGATATATAAAGTGGAAAGAGATAATGATTATTAAACTTAGAAGTATCGTATGGATATACGAACGCGTACGGATTATGGAATAGTGAGCTGGATCATAATGCATATAATATACTCAAAATTGAAGAGGAAATCGTAGCTAACGAGATAGCCTAATGATAGTACGACGTAATGTAACAGTTTAGGCTAAAGATCTTGGGGCGAATCCTATTAGCTGGCCAAGTATAAGATTCATAATGGATTATAATTAAAGTGATAACAGTGAACACTTGGCCTATAGTTATGGCTTACGGGGCAAGGACCGGATAGCGTAGAAGAATTGGAGTTACACTTAAGAAGTGGATAGTCTGTAACATATCGAGCCCTAGGAGCTAGAGTTTGGTATGAGGTGGCTTTGGATTAACGATCTCCTTGAATTGTGGAAATTCCGTGGAGTTTTATATTGTGGATGGTTAGACGGGAGATCGGATTATTGGGTAAATGGCTTCTGGGAATCTAGGATAGGAATCCTAGTAGGGTTGCATACACTCGTATTTGCATTGCATTGCATCGCACGGTTTCAAACTATTACATCAAAGTAAAGTATTTTCTATATAAAACCTATATAGTTCTCACTGAGCCCGGATTTGGCTCATCCCGTTTTCTAACAATTTTGCAGGCATAGCATCTCGGATGGGGTTTGATGTACGTGTATAGAGGCCTCTGATGTCCACAGTCTGCGTCTAGTCCTTCTTTGGGAATGGACTGTGTTGTATCATCATTTCGATTTCCTTTTTATTGTAAACGGACTATAATTTGATAAACAATTTGTATTGTAATTTGTATAAATGGTTTTATATATGTGAAGTGGATTTGAAACTGTGATTGGATGTGATTACTCGTGTTAAGTGATTTTAAACCTTACAAGATGGTTTGTTAGCAAAATAAACTCCACATGCCTTGGTTTTTGTAAAATGAGCTTTTAAATAGGATCACCCTTTCATTTGAGAAAAGTTTTTAAAAGTCGTGATTTTTTTTATATTTTAAGCCCGCCATCGCGCACGGCATCCGTGATTAACCGGGTCCCAGAGGTAAAAATCTCATAACGGGAGTCGGGGCGTCACATTTTGATTGGTGGATCATCAAAATTGGCCAAGAAACAAAGAAGTTATGATTAAAATACGAAAACACATATTTTTAGGGTCCTACGCGGGATTCTACCAAAAATTCCAATAAAAATTATAAATTAAGCATGGATTTCAATCATCAAACACATAATTAACTAACAATCTAAGAATTAATGAGCATTAATTGAAACAAATTAAAAAAAATTGAAAGAAAAAAAAATTGCAATTACGTAGATTATCAAAAACTGCGTTGCGAATATTATTTAACTCCGTCTCTTCTTCAATAAAAGCTAAAATAGAAAAATGAAATATAAAAGAAAAACTCTCTCTAAATCTCCCTTGGACTCTCTCTCTCTCTCTCTGTTGGTATGGGGATTCTGGAGAATAAATCTTCCAGCTCCAATTTTCGGGTCGACTTAAAAATAATATTTAAAACTTGGTAAAGGGATTCGAATACTAGACTAAGCATGAGTAGAGAATTGGTCACTTATCATCTAGGTTAAGGACCTCATTCAGTAAATATTTGTACCATGAATTTATGTATTCTTTCGCGCTCAAACCCAATCCACTGGCGCACCAATCGTATTTCTGCCATAACTTTGTACTCCGAACTCCGATTGATGCAAGGTTTTTGCCTACGCGTAGATAAATCATATCTCTACAACTTCTATTTTTGGATTTTTTTTCAAATTCTGCACGGATAAATACCAATTGGCTAGAACATCAGCATTGCGCGCTATGAATCTCTTCTTCATTCAAAAAATTTTCAGTTTGATTCAAGTGACTCTTCTTCGCTTGGGACTGCTCTATTGGCTTATCTTATTCTCTTCCATCAACTTCCTTCATGCTTGAGCTTGGGATTTGCTTTCGGTTCACCTCTTAAACTTAATTTAGTTCTGAATTTGACCGGCAATGACTAACTTTGGGAGAATTTTCTTGTAGATTCGTTCTTGTTCATTTTTAACCTATAAAAAGATTATAATGCACTAGAAACAAACATACTATCCTATTTTATGATTAAAAATCAATTCTTAACAATTTAGGATAATTAAAATCAAATTCATGCATATTAAGCCACCTAAATACGTATAAAAATACAATATTTTGGCTTAATCAGTGAGGGCCATTCAACTTACTAGATCCCCTAAGGAATTCAATTTAGAGGATGGTGACGAGAGTGAGGGTAAAAGTTAAATTCTCTGAAAAATATGGCTTGGAAATGGGGATGGATTACAAGCTACTTTTTATTTTTGAACACAATACAATGGAACACCTTAAGCAAAACAATTCCACGTAGACAATTCTTTTCTTGGTCTTTATGTTTCTTGGCTGATTACTGGTTTTTGTTTTGCTTGTGAGAAGGATTTAACGTTTTGATTTACATTGCTCTTTGTGTTTACTCTCTCATTTGTTAAGTGCGAGCAATTAGACTATTTTGAGAATATATTGTAATTTGTTAATTTACTTTGACCATCTAACTCAATTTACTAAACTTCAAAGTTCCTGATCAAAGGTCTGGTAAGGTAATGAAATACATGGTTTATGTAATGATATATCTTGGTTGTTTGTGTTGGTCTGAAAACAACCCTAGAGGGGGGGTGAATAGGGTTTTAAAAATTTATTGCGGAATTAAAACGTTTTTAAAATATTTAAGCAAAGCAACTTAGTTAAATAAGTTTATCAAGGAAAACAATCAATTAAATAATCAATCGCAAGAATAAGCAATAATATAAGTAACTTTAATCGATTAATATAACAAATAAATAAGGAGATTGAGTAAGAAAGATTGAACCAATTTGAAGTCGAAAATTTTTTGTCCACACGGTTCGGCTTGTTCCCCCTACTCCGCGCTCGGTTAGTTCCCCGAGAATTTCCACTATTACCGATCTCCTTCCGGGTGAAGATCAAACCTCTACAAGTGTATTCTTCTCACACACTCTTACAAGTATTGAAAACACCTTCAATATTTTCACAAAAAATCCCTCTTGCTAATCTATGAGATACACACTCACAAATATGATTTGAATAAGTTTTGGTGGCTAACACCAATGTACAATATCTCTCTTGTGTATAACAAAATACAAATGAAACTCACACTAAGAGATATCAAAATTGATCAAAGTATATAGCTCAAAAATGAAGAATATGATCAATAAAATGAATTGAATACTTGAATAACTTTGTATAGATGTAAAATAAGTTTGTAGAATGAGTCAAGTGTGTTATAACATGTTTAAGACATCATATTAATAGCTTGCAAAACCATATGGTCGTTGGGGATGATTAAGAGAGGTTCTGGCTCTAAAGTATACATTTTCAAACTTTCCAATAGCTAGTTTTGACAAACAAATTCAAAATTGTTTTGTTAAGTTATCCCAATTAGACCGTTGGATCATGCTCAAATTTTAGTCCAAATTGCCAGGAGATGTTGTCTAACTATTGTAAAAATTTCAAAATGATCGGAGTTCGGGAAGGTCTCCATCTTACCGTTAGATCAAAACTGGACAGAAATTGAGCGAATTTTAAATGTAAAATAAAAAATATTTTTGCAATTTAACAATTTAGTTTCAAATAAAATTCTAATGATTTTTTAACCTCAAAGATATGTTTCTAAGATACCTATTTTTATTAGAGCTTAAAATATGATCATTTAAAATTAATATGAATTTATTTTGAAACTCGATTTTTGTAAAATGATGTTTTTCAAATAAATTCAATTTAAAGCTAGTTTGAATCAATCTTTAAAAGATGTAAGAATATGTTTGAGCTATAGGAATTTGATCAATAAAGTATCTTTACATAAAATCTAAGCACTCACTCCATTTAATGATAATTCGAGTCTTCGTGATGCTTGATTTTCTTGTGCATATCTTTACTTGTTTGATGTTTTTAATTCTTTTTTGGTTTTGATAACTTGTAGAACATGTGGAGATCATTCTTGTGCATATCTTCACTTGCTTGATGATCTAGATCTTTTTTTGGCTTTGTATAGCACTTGTATATCACTTGAGTTCATTTCTTGTGAGTAGAGGCGTTTGTAAAGCTTGTGTGAGATTTGCGTCGGTTTGAAGTTACACTTGGTTGGAAGATATATCGGTTAAAATGGCTATCATCATTGGAACAACCGAGTTAAATAACACTTTATTAACTTATTGTAATTATCAAAATAAGATTAATTGACTTTAAGGTCAACAGTTTGATTGTTTTTCGATGGACCAGAGATATTTTCCACCCATTTTCCATCTTTTTGTGCTATTTTATTTCCAATTTTTTCCATCAAAAGAAATTATAAGGGATGTCCATGAAAAACCCAAGCATTTCTTTAAAAAGTTGGAATTTCAATTATCATCTCTTGCCAAGAAATTGAATTCCATGGAATATATATATATATATATATGTGTGTGTGTGAATGAATGTGAACTAGTTTTACTTTATACGGTCTTTACTTATACATGTTTTGGCTGTTTAATTGACAAAACCGATGAAAAATTATATATTTTCAGGACTGAAATAAGGCCAATAGAACACCTTCGATTCAATGGAAACCACCTTCCTAAAATTCAATTGCCTAGAATCAATTCACTCCTTTTCTAGCATTTTGATGCTTCACAAGCATTGGTTTGACAGCAAACCCCACTGTCAACTTTTCAGGTGCTGCGGGAACTGATGTCTGTGCTCCTAGAACTGATGTCTCCTTCGACACCAAATCAGCACCAAATGCAACTCTTATCTATATACTTTTCTTAAAAAAGTGAAAAAAGAGGACTTAAATAGTGTTAGAGATATTTCACATTTGAATGTAAATTAAGAGATTACTCTTATTATAACTTCTTTATTCTTATTCTTATCCTTATCAGTTATAACCGTCAATTTTGGTCTGATTGCCTTTGAATGGAGAGTTTCTTCTCATTAAAATAGCAACATGTTACTGCAGCTACAGCAGAAATCAAATCAAAATTTTATGTACATGCCTACCTAAAATCACTCTGAAATCTCTCTATATTAGGCAAGTATTCAACTAAGGAAAATTTACATATATTAATACAGAAAAATACAACTATGCGATATATTCTAACACCCCCCTCAAATTGATGATTGTCTATTAGAAAGCATCAATTTGTTAACCATGAACTGATGCCGTTGACTAGATAAGGCCTTGGTAAATACATCAGTTGCTTGCAATTCAGAGAAAATATGAGGAAGAATAATCATACGCTGATCAAGAGCTTCATGAATAGAATGACAATCGACTTCAATATGCTTGGTGCGCTCGCGAAAGAATAATCACATTTATTTTTAGTGTTCTTCATGATTTTTAACAAGTTCAACAAAGTCACTATGAGCCCAAGCCTGCAGGCCAGCCCATCCAACCAAATTAAAACTGCAGCCTATTCATCAAGTCTACCAGCCCAGCTCAAGCTTAAAGAGCAGCCGGGAACTATTTAAAGAGCAGCACGGAGGATCATCAACACACACGCAGCTTTAGGACTTTTCTTTTTCTCTTTTTCTTTGTTTTTTTTTCTCATGCACAATTATCGAGAGACTTTTTTATATTTTTCTCCTTGGTCTGCCATGCATAGTATTTGTAAATATTTTTATTTAGTTTATCTTTTTTTCTCCTTCAATTATCGAGCAAAGCATCACTTCAATTTTATGTTTAATTTCTTACTTTGGAGCAATGAAGGAGCATTTTTTATCTACTTTAGAACGAATCTTTTGACTAATTATATATTTAGAATTTATTTTTCATTCTTCAATTTATTTGTGCGTGCCCAAATAAATACTCTATTTATTTATTTATGTATTCTTTAATTATTTATTGCGTTTCAATTACAAACATACTAGTCTAGGTTATTATGTAAGTATGAGGATGAGTATATTTAATTGATTATATTGCACGTATTTATGCCAATTCACTCTACCAATTTAATACTTTAACATTATAAATAATTCTGCTTATTAAATGTCTATTTTAACTAAAAAAATAAGATTAAATTATTATTATTATTTGTTAGATTTAATTTATAATTTGTTAAAAGCGAAAGCAGAGCAATTAAAAAAGCAAGCCAACCTACAAAAAGCCCAATATACCTATTCTACTCAATTAAAGCCCTAAAGCAGCAGCCAATATCAAATTATAAAAAGGGGCACAGCAGCAATTCAAAAGGGGGAGCCGCACGGCCACAATTGTTTTTTTTTTCCCTCTTTTCTTTTGGCGCACAGTTATCGAGAGGAGCTGCAAGTCATTTTATGGTTATTTTAAATATTTCTTTTTCTTTCTTCTTGCTGAGACAATTTGACATTTTTTAAAATTTTTTTTTTTATAGTTGATTAACATTTGGATGCGTGTTGATGTTAGATTTCAAGGTATCTAATTTAAAATTAATTGGTTATAGGTAAAGTAGTTCCTATATCTTAAATATTATTTTGAGGATCTATTTTTTCGTTGTGAGATTGATAGTATCAATACGCCCCCTTACATATGGCGTAATTTTTAGCCTAACATGTGGATTGTTTATATTGGGTGACGTAGAGCTCGCCCGAGTGGCGTAAGATGAAGACGGTCGTTTTCGAACGACAAAGTCAATCTTAATAAAATCAAACAACGGGGATCTATTCATCTGATACCATGTTAGATTTTAGTAGCCCTTAGATCTTAAATATTTCTTTATGAGAATCAATTTTTTCGATGTGGGATTGATAATTTTAACAGGTGAATCATTATAATTAATTCAGAATTATTATTGTATTCTTCAATTTATTTGCGCGTACCTAATTTATTTATTTATTTATTTATGTGTTCTTTAATTATTTGTTTTGTTTTATTTGTAAGTAGGCTATGCTAGGTTATTTTCTAGAGTTAAAGATGAATATATTTGATTAATTCTTTTACACGTATCCATGCAAATTAACTCTAACAATTTAATGGTTTAATGTTAAATATAATTCTTCCTACTAGATGCGTATTTTAATTAATAAAAATAAGATTAGATTCTCATTATGATTTTTTGGATTTAATTTATGATTTGTTAAAAGCGGATATAGATTGCGTTTTGATTTTATACATATGTTTGGCTGTGAAAAAATTAATCATTGGATTTTATAAATTAATTGGGTTTAATTGATTTATTTTCTGCATAGAGTATAGTTTATTGGGTATGAATATTAGGAATATGATATCAAATATATGACTCCACCACTCTAATGTTTGATTAATTGATTATTTTACAAGTATTTTATTAATTGATTATTAGTATTTCTAGTAGATAAACCATCCCACTTAATTTTTGTTATATTATATGTTGTAAATTATTTATCATATTATAATTTATTTTAAGAAATTGTATATTAATTTAATAGTAAGTATAATTAATTAATATAGCAACAGTACCACCTTATATTTTATAGCTTTTAAATTTTGTCTAAAGATAAGTTAACTGATAAAATTTACAAAAAATAAAATTTAGGCATGCTATTAGATCAGCCAGATTGTCCAAATTTGAAATATAATATTGGGCAAAGCTTTCAACTACCGAAAGTAACTATTCAAAAAAAAAATATCGAACGTAATAATAATCTTTAAAGTACATATATTTTATATGGGGTTGTCGTATCCGTATCTGATACATATCGTGCCCTGATACTTGTCCAATACATCCATATAGGTACTGAAATTTCACACATTTAGTA
The DNA here is from genome assembly GCA_021464415.1 of Lonicera japonica. Taxonomy (NCBI): domain Eukaryota; kingdom Viridiplantae; phylum Streptophyta; class Magnoliopsida; order Dipsacales; family Caprifoliaceae; genus Lonicera; species Lonicera japonica. The sequence goes on from CM038465.1 coordinate 14,017,249, forward strand.
TTTTTCAAATATTTCTTGAATATGACTAAGATACACTACAAATATTTCTATGATATGATATGTAAATATGCCAATATTTTATATGAGTAATAAATAGAGGCTAATTCATTAGATTAAAAATGAATGTAAACGAATAAACCATTAAATACCTTCAAAATAATTATGAATCAATACTTTCACTTATTAGGGTAAAAGATCTTGTCTAATAGTGTTTTTAGGAAATTTAATTCAAATTTATTTTGCATGATGTGTTAATATTTTTTTAATGAATAGTTTCTAATGTTTTACTCAGAAAACTCTTAAATAACTACAAATAAACCCAACACAGTAATGTTTTGAAAAATAAGAAATGCAAACTTAATTTTGCATTATCCTCATGTGTATTTTATTAATAAATGAATTTTGAATGTGCAATTTGTTGAAATTAATCTAAAGACAATCAATTAAACACTTATAATAATATACTACAAAATATGCGGTGCAAATTTAGTTGAGGCAATTAGATATAAGGACTCATTATAATAATAATATAATTATAAAGGACATTTAAAAATTAGCCGTGTAAATTAAGGATACAGTACAAAAAAGACATTAATACCCCTTCCCAGCAGAAGGTGCTAAATGCATTTAGCACCATGTGGTTGCTGTCCATGAGGTGCTAAATGCATTTAGCAGCACATCCAGAAGGTGCTAAATGCATTTAGCACCCCCTGAACAGCAATCAGAAGGTGCTAAATGAAATTAGGATCACAACCAGAAGGTGCTAAATGCATTTAGCACCCCCTGGACAGCAACTAGAGTGTGCTAAATGCAATTAGCACTACAACCAGAAGGTGCTAAATGCATTTAACATTTTCTAGACAACAACCAGAAGGTGCTAAATGCATTTAGCACTCCCTGGACAGCAACTATAAGGCTAACCAGAAGGTGCTAAATGCATTTAGCACCTTCTGAACAACAACCAGAAGGTGTGCAACTTGAACAACAAACTAGAATGTGCTAAAATGATTTTAGCGCCATTATAAAATAGAGAATAACAAAATTGATGAGATCAACATCCATTCAATTTATATATATATATATATATATATATGGATCGACGTAGGGTTCATAAAAGAAAAAAAAACGAGTTATGATCATATTGTTTTTAAATCTCGTTGGGCTGTCAAAATTAGTCGATTTCGATAACAAAACAACCTCTGATCGTCTTAATTTTTCGCGCAATTAAAATAACTTTTTCTTCCGAACAACATATCCAAAAATCAGCCAAATCCAACGGTTCGATCAAAAGTTACATATATTTTACGATTATAGATCTAGAAAGAAGAAGAAGAAGAAGAAGAAGAAGAAAAAGACGATGACGACGACAATGATGATGATGATGATGATGAGAACGGCGCTCAGATTCAGGTGGTGTTGGTGGTGGTGGTGGTAGTGGTGGAAGAGGTGAGATTATTAGTGAGTTAGACCCCTCTTTTCTCTTGTTCTCTGTTTTCTCTCTCTAAACTATGTATATGTAAGAGAGAATAATATATCTTTTGTATAATTAGAATAAATGATATAGTAGGGTATTTTTGTCCATCAACATTTATCATTTTCCTTAAAATAAATTAATATTATGAAATGTGTCTTTATTGTAAAACCAAATTATAAAATTAGTACTAATTCTCTTTATTAAATATGAGTATGTCCTTAGAGTTTTAAAATATTACGGAGCTAGATCTTATAACCCATTATCTCAATTTAATTTTACGCGATTTAATAAAAAATTACAATTTAAAAATCTACTATTTTTGCATTCCTTTTTAAGTTTGGTTAAATATAATTCTTTAATTTACAAAAAAAATACAAAATAAAAAAAATGCAACGACTTTCCCTCCCATCTCCACTGTAAAACCACTCCGAAAAGATCTGAAAAATAACCGGTAAAGAAAAATGGCGGCAGCAGTGAAGAAGAGAGTAAAGTTAGGTTCAGTAGGTTTAGAGGTATCAGCTCAGGGACTCGGATGTAGGAGCATGTCACACGGCAACAGCCCTGAGAAGCCGGAAACAGACATGATAAAGCTCATTCATCACGCCATTAACAGCGGCGTTACCTTCCTCGACACCGCCGATCTTTACGGCCTTCACACCAACGAAATCCTCATCGGAAAGGTATCTATATATCTGTGTATTAATTCAATTCTCTACACACAATTGTTGTGTTTTGTTGATGACCATTATTGGGATTGACTGGATTGAATTGAATTTGTTTAGATTGTTGGAAAATTAGTTATTTTTGGCCATTTTGAGAGCAATTTTATTTAAAATCTGTTTTGAAATATTATTACGGTTCGTGTTCTCTTCCATGAGTACATCGAATTGGTGCTCAAAATGGATAATGAGTGAATGAGAAATTGTCACCCAAAACTTCTAGGCACCTAAGGTCCCTACCTCGCGCGTTCAAAGGCCCCGAGGCTAGTTGCGTGGGGCCTACTTTTGCTAATGAAGCTGCTTCTTTTTTGCCGGTGCGGTGTAATTGTTTTAAGGAGATTGTATGATATACAAGACTTGGCTCCTGTTTAATTTCGAAAATATAAAATTGTTAAATATACAATTTTTGCTAACATAGTTCACGTCATACATTGTTGAGTAATGAACTTATGATAATGATATTTTATTGTGCAGATTCTTTTAAGTTAGAGCTTAAGAACTAATGATAATTTTATTTTTACAATAAAACAAGTTCTGAGAAATAACAAATAAATAATCTTTTATAATAAGACAACACGAAAACGTAGTTGAAAATACATAATTTACAATGATCATACAAATTCGGGAGCAAAAAAATACACTACACAATTTTTCGATGAAGCAGGAAAGTTTACGGTATGAAATAATTTATAAATTGGACAACTTATGCAACCAAATAGACACTGATTGAACTGATTGTAGGCTTTGAAGGGAAGATTTAGAGAGAAAGTTCAATTGGCTTCTAAATTTGGTATCAGTTGGAAGGATGGAGCAATGACGGTGTGTGGCGATCCGGCATATGTAAGGAGCTGCTGTGAGGCTAGCTTGAAGAGGCTCGAGATCGATTGCATTGATCTCTATTATGCACATCGCATTGATACTCGTGTTCCCATTGAAGTTACTGTGAGTCTTTCATTCTGTGTAATATCATTTTCGGCCTATATATCGTTGTACCCTGTTGTTTTCAAACGTCTTGATTGTTTCGCTTTCCTCTCTCATTTATATATATATATATATATATATTAAAGACATGTTTAGATTATTAGTTACTTCACTCTGTAAACTATGAAAATGGACAGATAGACTGAGGAGATTCTGATAGTGAAGTATTGGAAGTGAACTTTTAGAGAGGGGAAGTTCGAAGAGAAAACCCAAATTGATTTTGCATGAAGACATATACTCCTGCAATCTCAAATTAAGATCCTTGGTTCGACATTGGTAATTTTTAAGAAAATATTAATTTCAACCTAATCAATGGTCACAAATGCATCTTCTTTTCTATCGTGATATTTTGTACATTGATTATGTCCAAAAAGGGAAAAGAGATTCTTAATTTGAGACATCTCAAGAAGGGAAGTGGAACGCTTAATTTGAGATAGAGGGAGTATTTGGGAGAGAATATTTAACATTCACTACAAAGAAGGTGAATTACATTGACGTCCCGCTAAGGCCCGCCAGTTCAGTGCGTGCACATATATCAAATTGAAACCTTCAGTGGAGGAATTCATTTCCTTGATGCAGCATGACCACTATAAATGGTCATATGATATGGAATTTGTAGTTCTTTTGATGTTTCCTTATTTGCATATCTATTTGCAGCAAGCTTCTTACTATGCATTTGCTAATCTAACTAAAAATAAAATCTTCAATAGATGGGAGAACTGAAGAAACTGGTCGAAGAAGGTAAAATAAAATACGTGGGTCTATCAGAGGCATCTGCTTCAACAATTAGAAGGGCCCACGCTGTTCATCCGATAACAGCAGTGCAAATGGAATGGTCAATGTTGTCAAGAGATTTGGAGGCTGAAATTGTTCCGACCTGCAGGCGAGGCTTCTTAAACCTGTTTGATTAGTTTTTGGTACATGTTACTGATTTAGTTATTCTTGTTTTTATACAGAGAACTTGGCATTGGGATCGTTCCTTACAGTCCTCTGGGTCGAGGATTCTTCTCAGTTGGTGCCAAATTGATTGAGAGTATGTCAGATAATGACTTCCGCAAGGTTTGTGCTTATAAGACATTTCTTCTATACGAGACTATAATTTCTTCGATATAATCATTCTGCACCTCTGGCCTATCTAGTGACCAACGAAAAAATGAAAACTTTCTATAACCTGGGAAGCAGTGAGTGTTACATCACAAGCATGAAAAAGGGTCTTGGAACTACAAAGGTGCATTGCCATCTCTATGCTTATAGAGGGATCCCAAATAACCCTTTACTACATGTTTGGACTTCGAGAAAATTGGAGAAAAGCAAGTACTTTTTACATAGCAAGTGTAATGAGGAGAAATCAGAGAGAAGAGGGAGAAAGGAGGAAGCTGGTTTAGAGAAAACATCCTTTTAAAACTTCTCCCCTAATTTTAAGGGAAGGGGAGAAGAGAAAGTTGAGATAAATGAATTTTGTTTATTATCTTTTTACCCTTAAAAGTAAGTGGAGTTTTGACCTACCTCTCAATACGGAGGTCGAGAGTTCGAATTCTTTGGAGCCACCTTCCATAGTGCATCCATGTTAGTGCGGATTGGAGGGTCTAAATGCTGTACTATTTTGTGATTGTTTTTTTTTTTTTTTTATAGGAAACAGAACTTTATTAAAAACCCAAAACGTACAAAGACAACAAGAAGAAAAATAGAGCACAGAGGACAAGATATCCACCGAAAGCTCTAACAGCCTGAGAAAGAATAAACAGAGACATACAAAGAAAAAGAGAAAAAACATATCAATCAACCCCCTATGGCACTAGAACAGTCTAAAGAAAACAAAAACCGATATGAAATATCAAAAATCCCCGATGCCTTTGCCCATTGCCCAACCAGCAAACATGCAAGCTCCCAAATATCCACCGGATTTCTACTTCTATCTTCGAAAATCCTCCTGTTGCGTTCAGACCATATCATCCACGCTACAGCCAAAATAAAAAATCTCCACAATTGCTTGGTTTTCTTGCTATTCTGCTTGAAACACCACTTAATAATAAGGAAAGCACTCCATTTCATCGGGAAAACTCCCATAAAACCAAACAATTCAAGCATTCTTGACCAAATAACTTTAACAAACTCACAGTGTAACAAGATATGATCAATACTCTCATATGCGCTCCTACACAAGGCACACCACGAAGGACATAGAGACATAAAAGGCCTCCTAATTTGAACCATGTCACATGTGCTCACTTTCCCCAATGAGGCCAGCCATACAAACACTTTGATTTTGGTCGGGACTCCTTGTTTCCAAATAATGCTGAACTGAGGGAGAGTGGAGGATGAAGCAGGACGAGAAAGAATATCAAAAAATGATTTACAAGAAAATTCCTCCGATGAATGCCCCATCCAGATTCTTTTATCTGAAACCTCACGATCAAGGCAAATAAAGTCAATGAAATTTAATAAAGAAATAAATTCATCACTCTCCCTATCATTGAAATTCCTAGAAAATGACAATCCCAATGAATGATTAGAATGACTTACTCAAGAGTAAACCGATTGGATACACATATTACGATTCAAGGAAAGACGATATAATCGAGGAAAGGACTCCTTTAAAGGACAATTACCTACCCATGAGTCTTCCCAAAAACGAACTCTATCTCCTTTTCCAATTACCCATTTGGTGTTTTCCGCATAAGATTCCCACCCTTTTGCTATAGACTTCCAAGGAGATCGAAGAGAAACATTGAAATTTACATTCACATCCCACCCATTCGAATGGGAACCATACTTGCTTGCAATAATAGAGTGCCATAGTGAATCTTGTTCTAAAGGAAACCTCCATAACCATTTACCGAGCAAAGCCTTGTTCCTTAGACTCAAATTCCCCATCCTAAGCCCCCCAAATTTTTTAGGATTGGAAACAATCTCCCATTTTACTAAATGATCTTTCTTTCCCTCCTAGAAGAAATCCCTCATTTTTTTTTCTAAAATAGATGCCACCTTTGTTGGAATTTTGAATATTGAAAGGAAGTATATGGGTATACAACTTAAAACCGATTGGATCAAGACCAACCTACCTCCTCTTGAAAGACACCTTCTATACCATCCATCCAACCTTTTAGATACCCTCTCCACAACTGTATCCCAGAAAGAAGAACTATTAGGATTACCGCCTAAAGGCAAACCTAGATAGTTTAATGGCCACGACCCACTGACACAACCTAATCCTTCGGCTATGGTGGACAACTTCTCAGGATTTATGTTAAGACCAGCCACAATGCTCTTAGACATATTAATCTTTTAAACCCGATAATAATGAGAAGAGGTCTAACACACTTACTAAATTCCTAATACAGCTCTCCTTACTTGATATGAAGAAAATGCTATCATCTGCGAATTGTAAATGTGAAACTTTTACTTTATCTCTCCCAATTACAAGGCTCTCAGTCAACTCCTTATCACACGCCCTCTTCACCAATCTACTCAACACATCAGCGACCAAAATAAACAGGAAAGGCGACAGAGGATCTCCTTGCCGAACTCCTCTCGACTCCCCAAAGTGCCCTCTCGGCTTTCCATTTATTAAAACAGAAAAAATTGCCGAAGATAAACATCCTCGATCCACTTTCTCCATCTTTGCCCGAAGCCTTTCTTTTCTAACACAAAATCTATGAATTCCCAACTCACATGGTCATAAGCTTTTTCAAAATCGATTTTGAGAACTACACCTTCCTTTTTCTTAATCATGTACTCCTCAATAACTTCATTTGCACTTAACACCAAATCCAAGATATGTCTACCCTGAACAAAAGCACCCTGTGATTTATCTATCGTCTCTCCCAATACCTCTTTCAATCTTAAGGACAAGACCTTAGCCATAATTTTATACAATGAAGAAACCAAACTAATGGGTCTAAAATCCTTAATTGAAATCGAATTCACCTTCTTAGGGATCAAACAAATAAATGTCACATTGGTTCTTGCATTCACCCTACCATTATCGTAAAACTCCTTAAAGACCATGAGAAGATCTTCTTTTATTACTTCCCAACCCTCTTGTAATGCAGCCATAGAAAAACCATTCGGACCTGGAGTCTTGTCACCTTCGCATTGAAATAGAGCTTTTTTTATTTCTTCCTCCTCAAACGGTCTTTCTAATTTTTCCTTATTTTCGACACTAATACCCGCCCACTCCAATCCTTCAATACCGAAATTGTTATTGACTTGCCCATTATATAACTTTTCGAAAAAGCTTGTAATCTCTGCAACTATTTCCAGTTCAGATTGTAAAATCGATCCATCAGAACTTTCAATCTTATTAATAAATTTATTGACCTTCCTCCCACTAGCCACTCTATGAAACAACTTTGAATTATTGTCCTATTCAATCACTCCTTTTGACTTCACCTTCTGGTTCCATGAGATTTCTTCCCTAAGGATTATTTCCTCTAACTTCTTTTTCAATTCCCTTCTCTCATCTTTTCCAAGATCATCCAATTGCCCGGAAAATTCCTTTCTATCTAATTCCTCTATTTGATTACATATAGCCTTTTTTTCCAATCTAACATCCCCAAAAACTTCCTTATTCCATTTCCTGGCTTCATTTTTAACGGCCTCCAATTTACTCATGAATTTGAAACCTTCCAATCCTTCTTGTACACTACTAACCCACCAGTGCTTAAACTTAAAGCTAAAATCTTTATGTCGCAGCCACATATTCTCAAACCGAAATGGAGTTGGACCCCATTTAAAATTATTAGAATCCAATATGATTGGACAATGATCAGAAACCATCCTTACTAAAGCCTCTTGCCAAACTGATTGGAACATATCTCCCCACCCCTCCGAAAAAAAAACCTATCAATTCTTGAGCACACAACTCGTTCTCTCATGTTGGACCAAGTAAATTGTGAATTATTTAAATCAAGATCTCTTAACCCGGTTTCTCTAGTAAAGGAATCAAAATTCATCATACTTCTCGACACACTGCCCCCTTAGACTTTTCTGAAAAGAATCTTGTTACATTGAAATCCCCTCTAAGACACCATCTATCACCACAAAGACTATAAAGACTTGCTAGTTCCTCCCACAAATTTTCCCTATCCCTCACATTGCATGGACCATAAATCCCCGAAAGCCACCAATTAGACCCTCCCCCCACTGGCTGAAACAACATTGAAATTGAATAAACACCAACTAGAACATCTACTCCTCTAACTATTTTGGCAACCCAAATGATGAGAATCCCTCCCGACCTACCAACTGACGGTAAAAAAGACCATTCCTTAAATCTAGACCCCCAAACACTCCCCACTAACTTCCTTTCAATATTTTCTTTTTTTGTTTCCTGAAAAATAACAATGTCAGGATTTTCTTTACACAAAATTTCTTTTATTAACCTCCTTTTTTCCTTCCCTCCCAACCCCCGCACGTTCCAACTTATGATCTTCATCTAACACCATCAAAATCCCGGTTAATGAGTTGCCTCCCAATCCTTCCCTCATAATTAATGCCACTCTCCAGCTTTTTTAATTCACGCTTCCCTTTTCCTTCTTTTTTTCCTTGAACTCAAGGACACCCCACTATTATTATTAACCAAATGAAAACTTTTTTGAACGTTTTCCCGAAAAACTTTTCTGGTTTTATTATGAATGGGAACTAAAGTTAAATTCAAATTGTTTAACAAATCTGAAATTTTCATCCATTCTTCCTTGCTAAAACAACTACTCAATGTATCTATATTGACCTCTTCCCCCCCTCCAATTTGCTCACAAAAATTGGTATGTGGTTTTCCTGAGCAACTAATATCACCATGGCACTCACTATTGTTTAAGTTATGACCCAACATAGGTGGACTGTTTTGTGCATTGGAGTTACTGCCCCCTTTCCCCTTTTCAATCAAGCTAACAGGTGAAATGAATGTGGAATTAACACAAATATTAGATAATGGAAAATAATTACCCGGAACACCCATAATTTTGTGGAGAAGATAAGGAGATGGATTTGATGTAACTTCAGCAAGATTTGGAAAGCAATTAGGAGAATCCTTCCTTGGTGTTCTTGGCTGCCTTTCAGTTACTAGTAAGCACTGATCCTTGTTCAAAGATGGCTGCCCCTGTGCCTCCTCAAAGAGCTCCTTCACCTTTTCCACTGGATCTACACATGGGTATAATTCATTATCCGAGTCATACTCTTCTTTTTCACTATCCCCCTCCGGCTCCTCCTCACTTGTTAATAACCCCAAATTCTGATAGCTTGTAAACATCTCGTCCTTTCCTTCAGAATTAATAATGCCTTCTTTTTCAAATGGTGAATCTACAAACGTGTCTCTCGTCTCTTCTATATCATCGCTAAACTGTTCTTCAAATTCAGCCAAATGACTTTGTTATCCCTTACTATCCTCCTCGTTGTACCACAGGACTGATTTGTGACCAGTCCCTGCTGGTTGATGCCTCAATCCCTTATCATCTAAGATCTGCCTTATTTCTCCATTGATGAAATAGTTCGGGCCTTTAGCAAAAAAAATTCCTACTTTATGCATAACTTCCTTACTAACTACAAAATTACAATTCATTTCCCCAAATTTCCTCAAGCAACCTCCTTTTTCTTCATTGTCATTTAACCCATTCCTTAACGTATTAAAAACTTGCTTGATGCTAATCGTATTTGAACAAATGATGGGAGTGTTTCTTTCCTCTTGCCTCGGAATTAACTGATTATCATTAATATCGTCCCTTCTTTGAATCTTTGTTTCTCCATAACCCACATCCTCTTCTTTATTACTTTCTCTCTTGTTACTTGGCTGTGACCTGGCAGGTTCTCACACTTGTTACCTTCTTCCATCAACTTCAATTCGTCATTTTTCACCTCTAGATTAATATGACACCGATCAAATTCATCAAGCTCCACTGGTGTTCTCCTTCCCTTCCGTTTACTACAGTCTAGTTTGCAGACATTCTTCAATTTAATCGTAAATTTTTTTGACCCAATTGCCTTGTCTATTTCATCAGGAATGAAACCACTTTCTCATCCTTTGACCTTGATTTTTGCCGAAAACAAGTGTTGCAGCAATTTTGTTCGATAGTCAATTTGTAACAACACACCACACATACTCCCAATTTCTTCAAAAACCTCTATGCTCCACCACTTTAGAGGTAAATCTATCACTTCAATCCAACCACCAGTGCATAATAGTTTCTTATCTATGGATAGATCACCATTGTTCCAGCCTTGCAACTTGACCTTGAAGTGTTCTCCAATGTTAACAATACCTTTATGTCCCAATATATTTGCCTCCTTTATATCCTTACAGCAAAAGGCAGCCTTGTCTGGCTGAAAAGGATGAAGAACTATATTGATTTTGAACATTTCATTGAGAGACTTTTTTATTTCACACCATTCATCCCATAAACGCTCCCTGATGCAAACCACTACCCTATACCAATTGTTATTTGTTACAAATAAACCGTATTCTGTTTTTTCATTTCCAGAAACATACCTTTCCTTTGCAGCTATAACATTTGCATTGAAGTTCCCAATTTTCCTTGGCTGTCCTTTTAAGTCTTTAACAACTGAAGCATATGATGCTCTCCCCTGCAAACTGTTCTCGCCCATATGAGTGTTCTTCATACTATTTGATGGTTCATCATACTTGCCCTTTTTTGGAATGAAAAGAAGTCGTTTAAAAGAGTGCGAAACCCCTGTCCAGCCTTCTCCTTTCTCGCCTGCTGGAAACACAATCACCTTCACCACCACTCCTTGTCGTAGCATAGATAAACTCATGAAACTGCCATTTTTATTGATGTAACGTTGCAATAGAAACAGAGCATACGTTGCTTGATACTTACTGAAAAATCTAACTTCTCTGAACTTTTGTTTCGCTCTGTCCAGTTCTGTCATCAACCAGGCCACTCCCCCAAGATCAATAGATAATGAAAAAACTGAGTTACGTATCTTTTCAATAATAGTAGCCCTAGTACCCACGTTCTCTATCTTGAATAAGAATAGTTTGTGTTCAAATCTGAATCTTATATCTCTGTGTTTAAAATATTCCTTCTAGGAACTGCATCCCTTTGCTGATTGCCCTTCATTTTAACACTCAACGATGGTTTGACTGTTCAACTTCCACTCGAAAATGGAAGTGGGAGACGTTGTTGACAGAAAACGAAGTTGAGGAGATGATGAAAAAAAGGTGATGATAGATATTGATAAAAAGAACGATTGAAAGGGATGAAGATCAATGAGATTAGAAAGGTACGAAGGAAGAAAGAGGAAGATGGGTGAAGGACGATGGTGGAAGAAGGATGAAAAGATGATGGTTGAGGGTCGGAATAAGGATGAAGGTAAAGAGACGGTGGAAAAGTGTGGAAGAACGGAGATTAGAAGTGGAGGAGGAGGGAAGACCTTTCATCTTCTAGAAAGAGAGAGAGGGAAAAAAAGGGGTAATCTATTTTGTGATTGTCACAGCCCACATACACCATTAGAGTAATGGGGAGGTCCTTGACTTATACATGGTTTGAATGAACCAGAGTACAAACTTGGGCTACACATTTCGTGTGAGAATTGCATTTTTACACATGAATTAGAGTGGACCTAGGCCCATTACCATGACAATTGTGGTTATTGTCACTTGTGCTTGTGCTGCTGACAACGAGTCAAGGTCATTTGTGTGTGACCCCCCAACTTGACATAGGATGTCCTACCTATTTTCGGTAAGAACCTAGTCCGTTAACTTTCACCCTTTTTTAGCTTCATCTACTTTTTTCTCAAATTCCAAGTTTTATGAAATTGTACTCTGTTATGCTAAGCTGTGAAGCACAGATAATGCACAAGCTAGGACATAGCCTGACAAGTTGATGGGAAATATCTAGAATGCATACACAAGTTGGGTCACTTGTACGTAATTTAAAGTTAGAACTGACGTGTTACGATCCTTTGTCTTTGAACACGTTTGTGCACCCTAACTGGTTGAAGTGTAGAAAGACCTATTCTTTGACTTCCCTATCATAACTCTAATTTTAGAAGATGCGAGAAGATAAATTGAATTAAGAGACAATATCCCACTCCAATGTTTGAACTTGAATTGCAAACAACCGATGGTCCACTTTTATTTACACAACACTCTTTAAATTGGAAAAGGATATCTATCTAAACAAACCAACTACACCATAAACTCCTAAAATTAAGTAACCACCAACTCTATCCTAATAACACGAACCACTAAATAAATTAGTGGATTAATTAATTAACTAAAAAGACAACAAAAGTTCACTTGGCCATGATTTGCAAGACTTGAAAATATCTAGATTGTAACATTCCTCCCCGTCAGCAAGACCCTTGTCCTCAAGGGTGTGATTGATTGGTCATTGTTCCCTCCTCGCCACCTCCTTTGTCTTCTTCCTCCTCATAATATCCTTCTATGATTTCAATGGCAAACAACCTCTTGCACTTAATTCTTGGCTTAAATTGCTCATTACAATAGAAACAGCCGAGATTTCGCCATTTATTCCAATTCACTTGGAGTTAATTTTTTTTAGGAGGAGAATTTTGGCCACTTGATGTCACCGCCGTTGGTGATGAAAGTTTAGCTCCTATAGTGGGGCAAGCCCAACTACTGAGCATAAAGAGGAGGGTCTTGCTGCCTGCACTTCAACTCGAATAGCTTATTTCAAACCACTAACAAAGCACCCCACCTGTTGGGTGTTAGTTAACGGACCTGCACACATAATAAGTTTTTCATATTGCGTTTGATATTCACGTATACTCCCTGTTTGCTCTAATTTGGTTAGATCCCCAAAAAATTCTTCAAAATCTATAGGGCCAAATCGGGTGTGTAAACCCTATTTAAGGAATGGCCATGTGACCACTTTTCCTTCTTCCTTGGTCAATTGATACCACAACTGGGCGTCACCTTCAAGATGATATGCTGCCAAGGAAGCTTGCTCCTCCGGTGCTTTTTGTTGAAACTCAAATGATTGTTTCGCCCTACAAATCCAACTCGTCGGGTCTTCGCCCCCTTTCATTTTGATCATTTTCATTTTATTTTACTATTTATTTTGGTTTATTTGGAGAAGTTATTAGGGGGTTGGAATAAGATGTCCAGCCACACTAGCGCATGGGTTTGGAACCCTGCACCAAGCAGAGGTGGAAGTGTGTCGATGCACAAAATATGTCATACAACAAGTGTTAAACCCACAAGAGTGTCACTGCTTCATGGCTGTAAAGGAGTTAAAAACCATCTCATTAGCTTAAGCTATTAGGTACTAACGCTAACAATGTATATCATGTTTTTAACACTCCCTCACATGCAACACCCACTCACTTACACGTGGAGAGACAAATCAATTCGAGGTGCATAAATACCAGGGAGGAGGGGGGGTAAATACAAGCAGGAGGACTCGAATCTGAGACCTTGCAAAACTTGACATCTTGTATCAAGCTAGAAACTATCTCACCCAAAAGTTTAAGCTGTTAGGTAGTGGACTAACAATGTATATCATGCTTTTCAACAAAAGGCTTTGCTTAAAAAAATTTAATTTGTGTCGATTAGAATGCAATAGCATGAGCA